>JAEMPF020023075.1:0-10000 GCA_022496165.2 Catalaphyllia jardinei
TGCTAAGAGATATGGCGTGTTGTTTACTTGCCTGACCATCCGTGCAGTCCATATCGAAGTGGTCTATTCTTTAGACACCGAGTCTTTCATCAACGCTCTTCGACGTTTCATTGCCAGGAGAGGACGCCCAGAAAAAATAAGGTCAGATAACGGAGGCAATTTCGTAAAAGGCGAAAAGGAGCTAAGCGAAGCCCTGCAAGCATGGAATCAAGCTCAGATTCACGAATGCCTGCTACAGCACGATGTCAAGTGGATATTCAACCCACCCGCTGCATCGCACTTCGGAGGAGTGTGGGAAAGGTGCATAAGAACAGTGAGAAAGGTCATGAAAGTACTGCTCAAACAACAAGTTCTTGATGATGAAAGTCTAAACACGCTGATGTGCGAGGTGGAGTCCATTGTTAATGGAAGACCAATCACCAAGGTGTCTGATGATCCAAGAGATCTCAATGCACTCACACCCAATCATCTCTTGCTACTTCGAGCGGGAACAGCAATGCCACCCGGTGTATTTTCCAAGGAATATAACTACACCTGTCGCAGATGGCGCCAAGTGCAATATCTAAGCAATATCTTCTGGTCACGCTGGACCAGAGAGTACCTGCCGTCACTACAGCAACGTCAAAAGTGGACCAAGCCAAGGTGTAATCTCGCCGTGAATGATATTGTACTACTTCTAGATGAGAACATGCCCCGCAGTTTTTGGCCACTAGCACGAGTGCTGGAAGTATACAGCAATCGCCAAGATGGGCTAGTACGCTCAGCTAAAGTCAAGACAAGGACGTCCGTGTTAGTACGACCCGTGGACAAGGTTGTCCTACTTGAAGCTGCAGAGATAACAAGCAAGGATTAGATAAGTTTAGCTAGTATTATGGACACTATATAACCATGAACTTTATTATTAGAAATAATCATAGTTTTAGCGTTTCAAATTTATAATAGTTTATGTGTAAAGGCTATTTGTAACGCCTTTAAGGGGCCGGAATGTTAGTTTTGAAACGCCTATCGTTTATTAATTTCCTACGTAACTTCCTGCCGATTTATTATCAGTTATTATTCTAGTCAAGTACGTGATTCCAAAATCAAAGCTCTCATAGAATCGTGAATTCGTACGTATCTGATAGTTCTAGAAGTTTTGCTGCTAGGAAATAGTCTTTATTGTGGGCGCCACGTTTCTCACAACGCCCTAGTTTTTTCACGTAGCAAAGGTAATAAGATATGAAGCGCAACTTGGTTTAGTCAGAGAGTTTGTTAGTGAAGTTACACCGCTGCCGTGCTACGATCAGAGGATCCAATCTACCGCTATTTCAAGTGTTTTTCACTGTCACTCTGCTACTCTTTGGTGTGAGTCGTCAACCAAAGTACGTAAGTTTTCATTTGCTAAGTTGCTTATTGTTAGTCTTTTCGTTATCGCGAAAGGTTTCATTTAGTATCTAGGTTTTATTGCCGTGAAATCGCTTTCACGAGATCTAAGGCTTATGTCAAGTTACTTAGGCCGATTGTCATATGATTGCCAAATTGTGATTCTTTCACACTATATTTAGCTGTTTTACAAGAGAGCCGTTGATATCTGCGTTTGTTACGACAAGAGTTGTTATCGCCTCAGTTTATTTCAAGGATCAATTGTTGCGTCTGTAGCATACTATGGACTCGTTAGTTCTATTATGATTGTCTTATTCTGTTAGATTGTATTTTTATGCCTTATCTAAGGGACGTATTCTTAATTATCGCTTTTCAGTTCGAACCTACTACTACTAGTACTACTGCTTATCCCACTGCTATTAGTCTTATGCGACTATTTCATCTACCTGTACTACTCGCGATCTACTGGTTTTCGCTATTCCGTCAGTCGCTACTCATTGTGAACTAGATCTATGGACTTGATCTGTCATTAAATCAGTTTGAATCTATCAAGTGGAGTTCGGATATCTCGCACCGCGCTACCCCTGTAGTTGTTTAGATTTGAGTAAGAAGCAACCTCTAGAATCTTGCAATTACAGTCCGGGCTCTGATGGCTTCATGCGAATTTTACAAATTCTTCTGGGATTACGTTAAACAAAACGTTGTTGAAAGCTTAAATTATGGCTTTGAAAAACGCCAGTTATCAATATGTCAAAGAAGAGGTATCATAACACTAGTACCAAAAAAAGACAAACCGACCAATCTCCTAGGCAACCTAAGGCCTATCTCACTTCTAAACACAGACTACAAAATTGCCACGAAAGCAATCGCAAAAAGACTGGAAACCATTCTACCGCTTGTAATAAATGCTGATCAAACTGGCTATATCAAAGGAAGATACATCGGTGAAAATGTAAGACTCATTAGTGATATTATTAGCTACACTGCAGCAAAAAATCTCCCCGGAGTTGCTATCTTCCTCGACTTCGAAAAGGCATTCGATTCTATAGAATGGAACTTCCTTTCTAAAGCTCTTCACAAACTTAATTTTGGCCCTGACTTCAAAAATTGGGTACAAACTTTCTATTGCAACATTACTAGCTGTGTCACAAACAACGGTTATGCCTCTGATTTTTTCCATCTAGAGCATGGTGTCAGACAGGGTTGCCCACTTTCAGGCATTCTCTTTGTACTTGGTATAGAAATTCTTGCACTTGCGATTAAGAAAAATCCGAAAATTGAAGGCATCAGAGTAGGAGCGCGCGAAATAAAAATCACACAGTATGCGGATACAACAGTTTCTCTAAAAAACCTGGAATCAATGAGTCTTTTGCTCGACCTCCTGGAAAAGTTTGAAAGATGCTCGGGGTTAAAAATTAACCACACGAAGTCAGAGGCAATGTGGCTGGGGAAATGGAAGAACAGAGAAGACACTCCGTTCAACGTTAAGTGGCCGAAAGACTGTTTTTGCTCTAGGAATACACTTCTCAAACTCGGAAAAAGTTAGCGGAAAACTTAACTTCTATGAAAAGTTAGATGTTTTGCAAAAGACCTTAAACAATTGGAAGAGACGAAAACTTACTCTACTGGGCAAGATTAACATTGTTAAATCTGTGGGCCTCTCAAAGCTTATTTATAATGCACCCGTACTGCCAGGCCCTAAAAACTTCTGTGATCAGGTGAACAAAGTCACCTTTAATTTTATCTGGGACAACAAAATTGCCAAAATTAAAAAAAAACACAATTATTGGCGAACGCAAAAACGGGGGTCTAAATATGATCGATTTTACGTTAATGAACAAAGCTTTAAAGTCCATTTGGATAAAGCGATTTCACCTGACCGAGAACTCGGCATGGACGGTTATTCCCAATGAAGCCACATCGCACTTGGGAGGCTTAACCTTCCTTTCAACCTGCAACTGTGACAGCAAGGATCTAAACATCAAAGAGCTACCACTCTTTTATGAGAGAATGTTACAGTACTGGTTTGAGTTTAAGGATGTGCAAAAAAATAATAAAATGTCATGCACAAAGGAAACAATTATATGGAATAACCGAGATATTAAAATTGATAACAAGACGATTTTTTTCCGTACTTGGTTTGACAAAGAAGTTTACTCCTTAAATGACCTTCTCAACCAGAATTTAGATTTCCTCACCTATGAAAAATTTAAACACCGGTAACAGTTGCAGACAAACTTTTTGACCTATTATGGACTAATAAACGCTATTCCACAAGAATATAAAAAAGCAATAAAACAAACAGGTGAACAGCAAGGGCATCTTACACGACCATGGGATAACTTGAACGTGTTAACCACCAAAGCCATTCATAAAAGTTTCGTGAAACATATGTTTGAAGAACCCACCACAAAACAACGGCTTATCGCCAATGGGTTAACACCAGACCAAATAAGCAAATGCTTCAACCTAGCCTTCTCTATCACTGTAGAAATGAAGTTAACAATGTTCCAGTACAAAATTTTACATGATATAGTTTTTACCAAAAGTAAGTTATTTAAAGCTAAACTTGCAAGCAATGATCTTTGCTACTTATGCTTAGAAACAAAGCAAGATCTGAAGCATATGCTTGTTTCATGTCCGGTGGTATCAAAGTTCTGGAAAACTTTTCTGGAATGGTATGAGACTCTAACAGCAATAAAACTAGACTTGTCAACCGCGAAAATCTTATATGGTATCATGGATAACAACCGCCTTTGTAAGTTAACTAATCACCTCTTGCTAATTGCGAAATACTACATATACTGTTGTAGCATTAATGAAGAACCTTTGTATTTTTGTACTTATCTAACAATAGTGACAAGCAAGGCCGAAATCGAAAAACAAATATCAACAAGGACTAATTCAAATGAACGTTACTATAATAAATGGAAACCGTTAATTGACAAGAAGTTTGTAACCTAGAGCTGTATATTACTTTTCTTTGTACTTTGTAGGATTTTACGCAACCTTTTTGCAAGTTATAGTACTGAATTTAATTGTGTCCTTTTTTTTCTCTTTTGCTGTATTCTGATGTATTGTAAGTATTATTTGTACGTATTGATGTAATATATAATAAATTAAAAAAAAATGTAACACAGGTGTTATTGTTTAAAGTGGCGCTTTAGCTCAATTTTGAATTCACTGAGGGTATCTACTTGTCTAACGATTTTCGGTAGGGTGTTGTAGGTCCGAGCACCATTTATTCTAAAGCTACCTTGGTATTTGGTGGTTTTCGCGAAGGGAGGGCGCAGTAAATCATGACTTCTGGTGTTATAGCCATGAAAAAGGTGCACGTGCCTAAACTCTGAGAGTAAGTACGAAGGCGCTATCCCGTGAAGACACTTATGGACTAGGACACATTTAAAATAATTTCTGCGTGCTTGTAAGCTAGGCCAGCCAATTGTTGATTTTAACTCCACAGCCCCAATAGGTCGACCTTCAATAATACATGCGGCGTGTCTATTCAGCTTATCTAGATAGGCTTTGCTCCCAATCCCACAGCTGTCCCAGACTGGTGAACAGTAATCAAACAATGGCAGGACTTAAGTACTGTAGAGCATTTGCAAAGTTGGTTTGGGAAGAACGTTACACGCTCGACGCAGAATACCTAATCTAGACGAGATCTTGTTACCGATATATTCTACGTGGTCCTTCCAAGATAGGGTGTTGTCTAGGAGGACCCCAAGATATTTAAACTTGTTAACTCTCTCTAAGCGCGTGTTACTGATTTCTATAACTAGCTCGTCGGCCTCCGTGGTCCTCTGATGGGTACCGACAAGCATAATCTTCGTTTTTTCAAGATTAAGTATTAGAAAATTGGCGTGGAGCCACCTTAGGACATTAGTTAGGTCACTAGTTAACTGAGCTTGAATTTCATTGACTGACTTGCTTGCAAAATAGATAAGTGTATCGTCAGCATAAAGCTCAACGCAACAACCGTGAACTGCAAGAGGTAAGTCATTTATGTAGATGATAAATAATAAAGGGCCTAGTATGCTGCCCTGGGGAACCCCAAAAGAGATAGGCTGGGGCTCAGACAGGACCCCATTAGTGCAAACACTTTGCATACGCATGGTTAAGTAGAACCTAAACCAATGAACAGCAGAGCGATTCAATCCCAGTAAAATTAACTTATCTAACATGACGCTATGATGTAGGGTGTCAAAGGCCTTGCTTAGGTCTAAAAATATGAGTCCAGTTAGTAGTCCTTTGTCAATGTTTCCCAGCAGAGTGTTTGTCACATGTGCGAGGCATGTGGAGGTAGAGTGGAGTGGGCGAAAGCCGGATTGGAGAGGAGAAAGAAGCCTGTGTTCCTGTAGATAGCTGTAGACCATAGGGTGGACAGCCCGCTCAAGTATTTTGGAGAAAACTGGGAGTACTGAGATAGGCTGGAAGTTTGATGTATCCGATTTCAAGCCAGCTTTGTGAACCGGCGTAACAATAGCATGTTTCCAATCAGCCGGTAGCGATCCTTCATTGATCGTTCTGTTCATAAGTAGCGTTAGAGGTTTCGCCAGAGCCTCTGCCCCGTCCTTAACAAGCCGTACAGGAATATCGTGTCGGCCAGATGATTTCTTGGAGTTCAGTGCTTTCAGTTGCTTATAAAAAAAATCTACCGTTATTTGTGACAAACTAAACTGTGCCCCTGTCAGTAGTCGAGGAGAGCAAAGTGGGACCGCAGGCACCGGTAGAGTCTGGCGTACATTGGCTATTATGGATTTAAAGAAAGATGCAAAGCTGGTTGAAATTCGTTTTGGATCAGTGATATCCTCGCTGTCGATTTTGAGAGATTGGATTTGACTACCTTTAACATCACTACCAATTGCAGACTTGATTGCACTCCATAATTTACTAGAATGGTTCTTATTTTCTTGAATCAGGTTAGAATAATACGCCCTCTTTGTCTCCTTGATAGTTACAGTTATCCTGTTTCTGAGTGATCGATATTCTTGCCAATCATAGGGTGATCCAGTCTTTTGTGCCTTTTTGTGATGAAAGTTTTGTTGGGTAATTAGCGCTCTTATGTGATCGGTCATCCAAGGGAGCGTGTTAGAACGAACTCTTCTTGTGCGCTTTGGTGCATGTCGATCAGCAATGGTGACAAAGATGTTTTTAAAAGAAGTCCACGCCTCATCGACCGTGAGAGAAGTGTTAATGACATCCCAAGAGGCAGAGTGTAGATCACTAACAAAATTTGGTGCGGAGTAATTCTTATAACTCCGGCATTTGATGGTTTTTATAGGACCCCTCGGTGGTCTGGCTTTCCTAATGATATAAACAAGCGAATGATCGCTAATAGAGCATTCTAAAACACCAAAATCAGAGATCTTCCCTTGGTCTGTTGAGAAGGCTAGATCTAAAAGTGTTGACGATTGCTCAACAATCCTCATCGGGTCTTTGATAAGTTGAGTAAATTGATAAACTTTAAATAACATGCATAGTTCTTTAGCGTCAGGAGATAATTTCTTAGCCGCCAGGTCACAGTTTAGGTCACCGAGTATGAGTGTTTCTTTCTCCTCGCTACAAGAATAGTCGAGTAGGCTTTCAAACTTGCTAATAAAATCTTTCACCTCGGTATTTGGTGGCCGATAAACCGAGGATACCAGGATTTTACTCTTGTTCAGGAAAGCAAATTCAAGCCATAAAGCTTCAACATCAATCGAATTAATATCTGCTCTTAGCCGTGCAACGAGGTATGATTTATAGTAAATCGCAGTGCCCCCACCATGCTGATCATCTTTACGATCTTTCCGGACGAGATTATAACCTCCAACTGCTAGCTCCCTGTCACGCCAAGAGCTATTTAGCCAGGTTTCATTAAGACAAAACACGTCGAAAGGATTGTCCCGCAGAAATATCCTAAGTTCGTCAAGGTTTCTAGGTAGGCTCCTAATGTTTAGATGGCCAATCTTCAAGCCAGGCTTCTGCAATCTTGAGTTTATCCATCCAGGGTTTGGGGAGACATCACCCGAGAGAAGAATCAATAGTATTGCGGTAGAACTGTACTGAAGGAGTTTCACTGCCCTAATTGCCTTTAGTCTTGGCTGGAAGTGATCGCTGCCGTTATGCGAGTGAACTGAACGATGATTCAGAACATAATTTGGAGCCCTTGTTGTTGCTAATTCTTTACCGAGATGTAAATCAACAACTCCAAAGTCGTCCTTGTTAGTTCGGAGCAAGAGGCTCTTGATTAGGACTAAGAACAGGACTTGCATTAGGAGGTTAGAACGAAGAATGTGCAGAGCTTTGTAGAGACGTGTTAACGCCGCCATTTTGAATCAGTTAAGAGCTGGTTCATAAGTTGCATCCCCAATTCTTAAGGAAAAGTTTGCATAAAAAGGTGCGGCATATCTGCCAGTGTTTCGCATACTCTGGAAAGCAAAGTAAGAGCAGAATCAGAACTGACTAATCATTTGGTCACACCAGCAAACTAGGACATCCATGCTCATGTTCATTGATGACTCCACATTTGAGTCAATCACAGATCCTCTGAGCACTTCCTCACCATCATTTATTTATTTTTCAGAAAACGCATCAATGCACTTTTCTGCATTGTCAGTCCTTTTTATGCCCTTTGAGTTCACTTTAAAAGTTTGCAAATAATGCACAAATAACCAGCAGGAATAAATTAAATCTTTATGTAACTCAGATGCATGCTGGGATTGGTTTGTGATTGAAGGCAGGCATGTCTATGCCTTGAAATCTGGCAGTTGGTTGGCACTTGGTAAACATGCACCAGGTAGAGATCACGAGGTAGAGATTTAAGACAGCTCAACCAGCAAGAAAATATAAAAGCTTCCGATAATTTTATAGATCGTTTTCGCATGATGTCATCAAATTCCAGAGCTACAAAAGTTTTAAATCCTCATCAGGCATAATGGGATAATTTATATCTGTTTAGCACTTTTCAGCTCAATAGTGTTCTTGGTTTGGAAACCAGCGCAGGTGAAGTTCAGAATCATAAGAGTGCATGACATACCACTCTGATCACATTTCTGGAAAAAGATGTACTTACAGTATTGTGCAAAAGTAACGCAAGCGAAATGCGCGAATTTCGTTCTTTGATTACGTGAACTTTCCAGGAAAGTTCACATGAAAGTTCGAGTGACAATTCGAGGGCTTTTAAGTGAAATTTCCCTGGAACAAAGAATGCTTTTTCGCCGACTTTTCGGTACAAAACGAAATTTCACAGATAACAGCGTCATTTCACTAACTTGGTGCCTGAAATTTCGCGTTAGACAGGCACAACAATTCTCCACACGATCTCTTCGATCTATCAGTCATATAATGTACACGAAGTATACAAAATGCTTTCAACACACTACTTTGCTGCAGTTCAGCCACGAACACAAAGAATGTAAATTACAAATAAAACTTGCCACGAGTGAAGACTTTGAATTTGGTTTCATGCATGAGAAGATGCAAAACAAGCCCAATTTTGATCTGTGAAGTCGTCAGATGTGCAGCTGCATAGAAAATTATCCCTTTCTTTCTCTAAACCAAGCAATTCAAATCGATACACATGTTTTTGTCCGAGAAAGCATCGGAAATGGTTCTTTCGTTTTCACAAATTAACTTCAGAACTCTGATTTTTGGATAAACACAGGTGTTTAATGCACTAAACGTTTTGAAAGGCGTTGATATGCGTGTAAACGATGCAGGTCACACTCGCTCACGCGGGGACTGGAATCCCAGCGGGAAATGTCACGACTTGTTACATGAAGGGATTACCTTAAAAAAATGGCGCTCTGTGCAAGTTAATTGCCTCAGTGCTTACGTGGTTGAAGCAGTAAGTTTGTACTGAATCTCTGACGTTTTTTAGCCGCTAGGATGTATTAACAATCAAACATTCAACAGGTAAAAAGATTGTAATAGTTGATCGAGTTGATGAATGTAATTTCAGATGTTCTTTACGTCTCTTTATACAACAACAAATCACGAACTGTAGTCATATTTTGCTTAGTTTGTGTCAGAACGCTTATCAACCAGAGCGAATTTTCTCCCGCAATTTCGTGGTTAACGATCGAAAAGAGCGAACTTTCCCTCGAAATTTCCTGACTTGTTAGCGTCCACTGCGAATTATTGTTCGAAAAATCAGGAGGAATAAAACAATAGGTACCTTGAAAGTTCGCGAAAAAGTCGCGAAACTTTCATTTGAAGCGAAATTTCTTTGAAAAGCCATGAAAAGCCAAGAAATTTGTCGAAATTCGCTTGCGTTACTTTTGCACAATACTCTATCTAGTGATGTTTGGCCCTCTTAGGAGTTAAAGTGTTAGGAAAAGTTCTTGAATAAATCTTTGCTGGTTCAGTTCAGATAGCCAAAGTAAGTTCCAGATGTTTGGGCTCTGTAAATTTGCACAAAACATCTGGACGAATATTTGACATTACAATTTCTTGACTTTATCCACTGAATGGTTTTTTGATTTATTTTTTCATAAAATGATCTATTACGGAATCCGAAAATGAAAGTTGTCTCTGTAGACATCAAATTTGGTGCTGTAAAACAAATTTACTTCACAATCACTTTAACACTTTTGAAAGTAGAAGCCCACACTGCTAATTATATGGTGGAGTAAGTAAATGGGCCAATGTTGTA
>JAEMPF020023075.1:15000-42287 GCA_022496165.2 Catalaphyllia jardinei
GTCCATCACTGCTTGATATGTTTGGTCCATCCACCAAGACATCGACACATGCCTTTGCTACTATGTGTGGTCGTCCGAAACGTTGCTGCAGCACTTTTACGGCCCTCGACAGCCCACCAGGCACTCCTTCAAATCCCGCTACAGCGCTTCTGGCTTGACCGTCAAGAAATTGCAACAGACATGACATCTTCTGAGTTTCTGAAATGTTCTGGGTACCAACCATTTCATCAAAACGTGCTCTAAATCGGAAGTATTCACATGGATTGCCAGAGAACTTGACTACGTCCAAAGGTGGAAGGTTGGATTTAGTTACTATAGAGTCTATACTAGCAGTTAGTTTTGTCACCATAGTCTCAGTGGTATTAGCAAGTGAGGGTATACTATCAGGCTGGCGATCTTGATTGGATGATAACGCTGCCTTTACAAACGGGGGCGCAGCTGGATTCAAACTAGACCCTTTAACATGTAACTTTGGAACTGCTGCTTCACCTGGGGTAGAGCTAAATAATGGACTTCCTCTGGGTGCAGGTACTTCAGACACTGGTGCCCATAATGCAGACCTTTCATCCTTCAGTGTGGGTTTACGATCCATAATCTCCAGCACTTTTGTTGGATCCTCCAACTCTTCAGAGTTCAGATATTCAGTTTCAACGTCCTTGGGTTTGTCTTCACATGTAATGTCATGCATGCTATTCGTTCTACTAATTGGACTTGGGAAAGCATCCTCAAGCTCCTCATAAAACTGGACCTTGGTTTTAGCTAGCTCCACTACGTCCTCTGCTTCAGCGATTCGATTGTCTAACTTCAACTGCTCTTCCCTTAATCTTCGCTCTTTGGCTTTCTTTAGCTGCTCCAATTTCTTTTCAGAGAGAATCTTCTGCAACTTTGCATCTTCTTGTGCTATTGCACTAGCCTTCGAGACACTAGACCTTCGCGAAGAATCAGAGAAAACACTTCGAACATCGTCTTTGAGTTCAGATATTGGCAGATTAGGTGGCACAATTTGATTTGATGTAGCCATAATAGATTTCAGTGTGCTCAGCATGATGATTCTCCTCATACCTTTTCTAAACACCTCCATCAGGTAGTAATTGGATTAAATCATAATAAACATGTGCATATTGCTTCCACTGAGCGTCTAAACGGTGAGCTTCGCTTCGAACTTCAGGTAAAAACTTGTAATCCTTACAGTACTCGTTAAGCCTACGATAAATCTTTGTGATTTCACTGAGATGCCCAGCTTTAGACCTCTTTAACGCTACAATCCTCTCAGAAATCACAGAATCATCAATAACGGAACGCAATGTTCGTTTTCCCATTACTTCAACATCGTCTATACCATGCTGGCCTTCCGCCATCTTTTAATGAATCAAATTTGCATCAATAACAATGAAAACGTATCTCCAAACGACGAATCTCTCTGCAATCTTACAGCTCAAATCCACTTTCGGGTACATAGATCACTCAAAGCAAATCCAGGTTCAATCCAGCTTATTCCAAGTTCGCTATGCCCACGGCGTCAACAATGTCAACATTAAAAACGCGCCAGTTTGACCTTCCGCCATCTTGAATGCAATTACGATAACAACAAATACAAATACTTCCACACAAATAAATATCTCCAGTCTTTCCACCAGAGTACTCTCACAAACGTAAAATCTCCAAGGTAACTCCAGTTCCAGTGCAGAACACTACTCCAACTTCGTTTTCCTCACGAAATGTTAAGGAAAATGTGGTGTACTTGAAATCGCGAGAACAGTCACAAACTTCTAGCTCTGTCGTTCTTTATTGTCCATCGGCGTATTCATCACTTCGTAAAAGCGGAATCCTCAGCCTATACTGACTTGAATACAAAGAACAACTGTGCACCGCAACAGTTGAGCTTGAAACAACTTGGCAAAACGATGAGAAAACACAAATAAAGCAAAGGCCAAGCAAAAGTAAAGCCAAGTAAAGCAAAGCTTAAAATTTCGTGACCGAACTAACTCTAAAAATCACGTGACCTGAGAAAACAAAGAAAATACATTAAAATAATTTACTATTGGCGGGAAAGACACGACAACCACCGCCACAATCACTGCCACCATCACCACCTCCACAGTCACCACCACCACCACCACCACCGCAATCACCACCACCACTGCCACCATGCATAAAAATAATGGTTAAACCTGAATTCATTTTGCGTGAAACTAACAAGGAGTCATGTCCCTTTATTGTCAAAATTTTCATTAAACACAATGCAATACACCATAAAGTCAGACTCTTCGACGCTTTACTGAGGAAGATGACATGGATTTTAACGAGGCAGCCAAGCCAGCAGTGGCAAAATGGAAATTTCTGTTGAACAGACTAATAAAAAAGAAATTGCTCCCTGATGATGACGGCGATGAAGAAGTAGCGGAAGGCGAGGTTTAAGCCTTAGTGTGATACACTGAATTGGCCATGTGACTAAGAGTTTGTGATTCTAGAGTTTTAATCATTATTTGTAAGACGCCACACAAGATGAATTGCTTCAATCAATGGTCGGGAAATGACAAGATAGTTGTTTGTAGGAAAGCCTACCATAAAACAAAGAGCAAATTCTGGCCCGGCAAAAACGATATCGTACCAAGAACGCTGAGATTCTCGAATCACGTTGTAAAAGGTGACATGAAAACAACAGAGAAAGGCTCGCCAGCAGCCAGAGAGCCTATTGTCAACAAAAGAAGGAACACATCAGAAATTACCAAAGACAATACTGTAAAAACAACAGGGTACAGATCAATGAATACTGGAGATCTCATTATGCCAATAATAAGGAACAGATCGGGCAAAGACTTCATGGCCAAAAACAAAGAAGAATAGGTCAGAATATCATGCGTTTTGGCACCTGGAACCAAGAGTCTGAGAAACTAGAAACAAGTCTACTTCCCAGTGATACACTTTGTGGAACACTGACGGTCAAGACTTAAAGTTGTAATCATTCCTGTCTTTGGTTTTCATGCTGTTATTATCCAAAAAACGTCATAAATTATGCATCAGACTCTTTGTTTTGTGTATAACAGTTTAATGACATAGCTATACCCCCTATCCCTGTCCAGTCAATGGATGTTAACCACGTGCTGTGTGGGATACCCCCTTATCCCCCGTCTTCATTTTGGTTCTTAACCATGTGATATCGCATACTCCCTTATCCCTGCCCAGTCAATGGATGTTAACCACGTGCTACGTGGGATACCTGTATCGTCCGTCTTACATTGGTTCTTAATTACCGACCATTGTTTGTCCTTTTGTGAAAACCATTTTATTAATCAAATGTTGTAAGCGAAATCATATCACCTGTGAGTATGTTCAGCATGCAAGGGTCTTGTTAAGCATAGTTTTCTTTCCTGTCTTGGCGATTATGGATCTAAGTGATCAATAGAGCTGTGCATCGCTTTGGAGGAAAGGACCACGTTTGATGTAAGTGACTTTTTCTTATCGCTATTGGAAACCACTTGGACCTAACCATAAGTTATGTGGCTGTTTCATTTGACATGATAATAAATATGGTAGAAAATGTTCAAAACTATACCTTCTGCTTGATGCATGGATTGAGGTGGAGAAAGAACACAGTCAGTCGTTGTTGTACAGAGACTTGATGGTCCTTTATCTGTACATTGCTTCCTTACTTGACTACATTGATGCATTGTATATCGATCGAGATCTTGGTTGCCTGAACATGAGTGAAGTGCGATATGCAAAAAGGAATCTTGCCTTTGTGATCAAGAGATATAAACAACTATTATGATTTATAATTTTGAAAAAGACAAACTTCAACAAACTTTTCTGTTTCCCTAATGTTTCATGTAAATGATATAGTTTTTAATTTTTACCTCCCATGCAGGTCACACAGATAACCAGTTCATTCTTATTTCTGAGGAGCTACAGCATACCAAAAAACATGTACATCAAATAATTACTCACAAACAGAAGAGGACACTCTGTTTGAGATAAAGCACAACCTACAATGCCTCCCAAAAAGGATAAGTGCTAATTTCCAGGTACACATCTTCAAAGTTCAGCAGATCAACACTCTCTGGATATTCACAACAGGAGCAACTAGGCAATAACTATACTCCCTCGGAATCACAATTTTCACTAAGCAAATTCTTCTCACTGTGATAGCACATGAGTATTCATAGAAAGAAAGCAACCAGTGAGATGATACTGAGACAAAATAGAAGATTTCCTTCTACAGGCTAACAGTTTTCACCCTACGATCAAATTCATGACTGAAATCTCAGAAACGGAAACTACATACTTGGACACAAAAGGGTACAAAACTGACATACTCAATAAGAAATCTATTGTTGAATTTGAAACACATTTCAAAGCTACAGAAACCTATCAATGCACAAAATTTTATTTGTGTCATCCACCGGGCATCACGAAAGGTTTCAACATAGGAGATTCCCCTTGATTTAGTTTTGAGGAAAACATGAGTAACTTCAAAACATGCATGAAGAATAGAGATTACCCAGCTAGAATTGAAGAAAAACAGCTCTCAGAGATTAAATTCTCTGATAGAAAAATGCGGCTAGCAGGAAAGAAAAAACTGCCCTTTGTAACACAATACCATCCAGCATTGCCTACCCTAAAGGAAACACTCTTGGAGAAATAGTACCTTATAGATAATCGAAACTGAGAGAAATTGTTAAGAAGACCCCCATTATCCCATACCCTAGGGAAAATCCCTAAAAGACATCCTACCAGTTCAAGCTAAGCTAGGACGGGTTTAGAACTTATCCACCTGTGAACTACAGGATTCATGCAGGCTTGTCAACATTTTTATGACTTTGCATCAGACTTCTAGGCTTTCCACATTCAATTTTTAGAGCAGAAGACCTACATTTTAGAAGAACACATACATGTAGGCCTCTAAAAGAAAATACTCTTGCCTGTTCTTTAGCAATCATATCTCGGAAGCTGAACATTAGCCTTCTTCAAGAACCGAAACACCCAGACCTTAGGTTACATGTGGATTGAAATCCTCTTTTAGTTCTCTCCACTAACCAGTAGAAAAACAGGGATTTTTGATCCAATAAGAGTCGAATCTGCAGTCTTGCCTGAGCAATACTCTTGTGACATGGCAGCAACCAAACCTACTGCTGATGGTCTGTTATTGACCAAAGAGACAGATCCTGCTAATGTGGATACTAGAATGGACACCATTATGTCTTATAAAAAAGAGGACACCAACCAAAAACAGGGTCATAAGAGGGAGATAACAAACAATCAGAAAGCATGCCATCAGCAATGCTCATATTCATGCAAGAGATAGGTCACTTTCAAAAGAAAAGTTGATCATGGAAAGCCAGATCGCACAGTTGTTTTCAAACATAAACAAAGACATGCAATCTCAAGAGCGGAAAGAAATGGAAGCCAAAATCAACACTGCTTACTTTGTTGCCAAAGAAGAGCTGCCCTTTTCAAACTTTGAGGGGCTACTGTTGTTGCAGAGAAAAAATGGAGTTGCACTAAACAACACATATGCAAATAAGACAAGCTGTGCAGAATTGGTTTCTTTTCTTTCCAATGGCTTCAGAGATGACCTCATTTGTGAGGTAAAATCGAACCATTACTTTAGTTTAAAGGCAGATGGAACAGCTGACTTTGGAGGTACTGAGAATGAAACAGTGGTATGCTGCTTGCTGAGGGATGGAGTTCCTGTAAACTGCATATTGGGACATACGGCAGTTGCACATGCTCATGCCGAGGGTAAGTTCATTATGAAAACATTTATTTAATAAAGTACCCGGCGGGCACAATTAAAAATATTCCTGATATTTAATGGACCAGCTGTAAGTTTCTAGCTGCACCTGAAAATGTAACTAAACCTTTGTCTTGCAAAATAAGCAACATAGCAAGGCAACACTAAGTTTAAAGTGTCAAAGTAAATTGAATAAAAGAAACTGAATAGTACAACATTACAAGGAGGTGGGTGGGCATGATGAGGTACAAGAAAGTCTATCACACTTAAAAAAACACCGAGCTAGCTATGATACAAGTTTTTAAAATACATTACACACCCCTTGATTAAACAGTGCACGCATATGGATCAAAGCACTTCACTTCTTAGTTCCTTGAATAGTGAATGCAGTCTTTATGTTTTAGTGTCTGTAAACAATGTTGTTTCTTTTTGTAATGCTTCTTTCAGGAGTTACATGTAAGAAGCAATTGTAAACTCTTGTGATGATATAACTCAGTGGGATAAAAGAGTTGTTGCGTTCGGAGCAGACGGGGCAAGTGTTAATCTTGGAAAGAAGGGCGGAGTAGCGGCGTTAATGACGAAGGATATCCCATATCTAGTGAACTTTCACTGTCTGCTGCACAGACTTGAACTTGCTCTCCTCAAAATGCAAAAGAGTTGCAAGTCAGTCGAAGAAGTCTATGACATGATGAACGTCGTGTGGAAGACTTACCATAACAGCGCTAAAAGTTCACGTGAATTGAAAGCTCTTGCAAGTGAGCTAGGTGTAGATGCACTAAGACCGACTCAAGTATCTGGGACACGATGGTTGCCACATATCAGCCGTGCGCTGAAAGTATTTATCAAGTCGGGAGATGCTAAAATGTCAGAAGAACCAACTGGTCAGTATGCACTTGTACTGTCATATGGAACACTTGAATGAGTACTTCCTCAACCAGCGCTGACATCAAAGGTCGCGCAAAATTCATTGCGAAGAGGATGAGAGATGTTCAGTTCGCAACTTTCTGCCACTTTTTGGCAGACATGTTCTCTATTCTTGGAAAGCTCAGCCTCAAGATGCAAAGCGATGACTTGATTCTTCCTGTAGCTGTTTCTCAACTTAAAGAAACAGTTGCAACCATTACTAGCCTGAAAAGTCGCCATGTGCCAAATGGTTACTTGGAGAAATTTCTAAAGGTCTCAAACAAGTCAAGTAACAAAGACATTAAGGTCTTTCAAGGTATAGAACTCAAAGGAAGTCTCTAGGGGAGAGTTAAACGCATTGGATCAGGTCTAAGTTTCAACTCTGAGGTTACCAAGGTCATTGACCTCTGCCTGGATGGCCTCAAAGAACGTTTTGGCCAGTTGATGGATTCCCCAGACTCCTCCAACAGCCATTCTCCATATGGTCCTAATAACATGATCCAGGACTTTTTGGTCTTTAATATTGATTCTTGGCCGTATAAAGATGCAGAGTTGATTGAATTCGGAACTGGCAACATTGAAAGGCTGACCAACTTGTTTGAACCAGCTCTGCAAATGGCTGGATGTCGAGTGGATAATATCCTACCACAGTGGCAGTCTATGAAGATTATGTTCAACTCTCAGTTTCGTGTCAAGGATTACAGCAGTTTGTAGAGGATGTTCTTGTCCAAAGATCCATACAAGTCAGATCTTAAAGACATCCTTCACCTGGTGGAAATCGTACTTGTACTTCCAATATCAGCTGCTGGCTGTGAACATATGGTCTCCTCTCAAAACAGGATCAAGAGCAGCCTAAGAGCCTCCTTGAAAACCACATCACTTGAAGGCCTAATCAGGATCTCTGCTCCGGGTCCACATCTAGAGGAATTTGATCCTGTTCCTTCTGTCAACCGCTGGTTTGCGAGAGACTGGAGAAAAGGTGAAAGGCAGTGAAGGCCAAATTTTTAACGATGGAGAACTATAGATCCATGTTTACATGAACGGCAAATGGTAAGAATCCAACATTTGCCGTCTGCCTTACAGCCCTTTGCACAACAATGCGAAATTGTCTATACTTCTTGTGAATGGGAAATATTTTTATTTGTTTCTGTTAGATGTTTCTAAGGATTAGAAGAAAAGGGAGCAAAATCAAAATTAAATTTTTCCATTTGCATTTGCCGTAAACCTGGTTCTAAATCTATTTATTGTCTGAGATAGAAGCTTCTTGCGACTTAAAAATTTAAGCAATTGGAAAGAAGAAGCCTGAAAAAAAATCAGGGCTTCAACGGGATTCGAACCCATGACCTCCGCGATACCGGTGCGATGCTCTACCAACTGAGCTATGAAGCCACACATTGGGAGCAAGGTCAATTTGTTGGGTTCATATCTCCCGTAAGGAGTGAAATGATGTAAAGTGTATATGAAATAATTCATATTTGAACTGCGGTTATAGATGCAAGTGAAGTATGATCCTCGCAGTAAATTTTCCAATTTAAGCAATTGGAAAGAAGAAGCCTGAAAAAAATGAGGGCTTCAACGGGATTCGAACCCATGACCTCTGCGATACCAGTACAATGCTCTACCAACTGAGCTATGAAGCAACACATTGGGAGCAGGGTCAATTTATTGGGTTCATATCTCCCATAAGGAGTGAAATGATGTAAAGTTTATATGAAATAATTCATATTTGAACTGCGGTTATAGATGCAAGTGACGTATGATCCTCGCAGTAAATTTTCCAATTTAAGCAATTATTGGAAAGAAGAAGCCTGAAAAAAAATGAGGATCATACTTCACTTGCAAAATTAGGATAGTTAGATATTCTGCTTTAACGTTAATTCTACAACATGGGCGTTTTTGAAATGTACTTTAATTTTGATTACACCGTGATGGTTGCACCAACTTGTAATAACTATTGTCAGTAGGCCATGCAGGCCGTCAAGTTCATGTTGTAGACCTTCATTTGTTGTGTTCATGATATTAGAGGCTTCCTTCATAGGCCAATGAAAAAGAACAATCATTTATTAGTAGCAAATGAAACATATAAGAGCGACTCTTTATTTGTAAGAAAACTTTCCCTCCATTTGTTGGAGAAATGATTGTTGACTTAGTTGTTACTTAACATATATTTTCAACATTGTAATGGCAAGGTATTGAACATGGATAAATATGTTTATGTTAGTGAGTTTGTTCCATGAGCTGGAGCCTGTGTAATTTTTGATGTTTTTTATGACTGTATCATTATAATTCATGAGCAATTTAATCTATCTAGTACAGTGACAGGGTAAAATGTTTTTTTTGTGCGTGTGTGTCATAATCATTGGCCACCAACTTTTTGGAATTGGCTACCACTTTAAAATATTTAGGAGCCAAGTTTTATGCCCTGGTCAAGTCCAACTTTATGATATACATAAGTACTGGCTCTTAGACAAACCTATGGTTGACACCACCGCCAAAATACTTCATCAATGGATTCCACCACTACTTCAAGAAGGCCACGTAGATTACATGATGGCTAAATAGCTCTCCCTTATGCCTGACCCTCTGCGAATACCAGTGTTTTACACACTTAAAAAGATTCACAAACCGACACCTGTAGGTAGACCTATTATATCAGGGTGCGACGGCCCTACAGAAAGGATCTCTGCTTTTGTTGACCACCTCATTCAGCCAAAAGCACAAACACAAGCCTTACAACACACTTTTTAAACTTCATTGACAAGACTGCCTAAGAATAAAATTTTTGTCTTAACGGACATCACCAGCCTCTACATGAACATATCACAAGAGGAGGGTATTACCACTGTTTGTAAAGCATATGAAGAATATTGAGAAAAATCATTCCATTCCTACCAGGTATATCAAGCAAATGCTAAGTCTGATACCACAAGAAAACTCGCTCCAATTCAATGGAAAAGATTACCTCCAAACTCATGGAACAGCCATGGGAACGAAAATGGCAGTGGCTTTGGCTAACATATCTTTGGCCAAAATAGAAAAAAAGAATAGTCAAAGAAACAGAAAACTCATCTTTTTGACGAGATTCATTGATGACATCATATCTATATTGAACACAAGCAAAGACAAAAAAGAAGATTTCCTTCTAAAGGCAAAATAGCTCAGGGCTGCCATTAAGTTCTGACTCACCTGTAGCCTTGTTCTCCACACCTGTAGCAAACTTGCTACTTTGTGGATGAATTCTATTAGGCAATTTCACCTGTAGCATCAAGGGAAAATTAAGCTTACTCAGCCATAAGAGGTGTTTCAGGTTATGGCCCTTAATGACAGCCCTGTAGTAAAAAGCACTTTTCTTCTCATACAGACTACTTGTTTATGTTTTAAAATTGCATAAATGATAAAAATGCAACTTTTATCATAGTACCACTTTAACCCTTTTAAGAGTGCCAACTGGCACTGAGTGGCATGCTTTGAATAACGGCCTTTGAAGTAATACAGTACTGCTCAAAAGTTGACACTCGAAACTCGATCCTCGAGCCTCAGTGCTCGAAACATTCGAGGATCGAGTCCTGAGTGTTGAGTCTCGAGTCTCAAGGATCGAGTCTCGAGTCTCAAGAAACAAGGCTTTCTTGAATATGCAAAAACTGGAAACAGCTTTGAGGAAATGATTTATTTCTCAAAGGAAGAATAATACAGTACTGCTCACACCTAAAGTCCAATTGTTTCGCATCGATAGTTATCGCATGAAAACATTCTTCCATACAAAAGCAGACTAACTAAACATGATTTTTTCTGAGACAACTTGTATCTACTAAATGTAGACCTCCAGTCGACGATGGAAACTTACTGGCAAATGCAGATAACCCTTTACGTTCACAGTCGTTTGCAAGATACTTGTAGTACTGTAGCCGACAGCAGCACACGCAGCACCATGGAGTCCAGCCGCAATCGAAGCGCAACATGTTTGCGTTAAATTGATCTGTAACACGGAACCTTTTTTCCATTGATTGAAGTCCTCTGATCACTTTCATGTTTACATACTTCCTAGTTCCTGTATTACACGCTGGGTATCTTCATTATTATACAGTCTTGAGTAAATTTGTTCAATTTGTCGAAGATCGTGTGCGACTCCTTGAATGTTCACCTGCATCTTGTCTAGCTCCACGAAATCATTGTGAAGAGAAGCCAGAGAAATTTATAACATGCAGAATTAACAACAGATTGCTCTCTCACTTCGGTTTTGACATGTGCAGGCACAGTGTCGAATTTTGAAAAGCTGCAAGAGCATATTTTTTTCATTTGGGTCAAATTTGGGTGAGTGAAAAATAGTTTCAGTCAAGGGAAAACGTCTTCGTTGAAAGAAACACTATTCTAAGTCATCTTCCAGGAACTCTGAAAGTATTTTTGACTTACTTGTTCATTTCTTTGTAATAATGCAACACTTTTCATTTTGCATGGCCGCGCCCAACTTGCATGTTTTGCTAAAAACAGAGAATTACCTGGATTTTATCATCAGAAATGTTGGCTTCATTTTCGCGGTAGAAATATGAAACTTCTCAGTTTTTGGGTACAATTTCTAGTTTTGATAAATATATCACTGTTGAGTTAAGTTTTGTAGAGAAAAACTAAAAAATGCTTGCAGAAAATTGCTATAAGAAACAACATAGCGTTTTCGTTCCCAACGCGGCGGCTATTTTTATCCTGGAGGGGCAGATTTTGATCACATGCTAGGCAACCACTTCTGAGCTGTGAGCGTGCGTCACGCAATCAACAATACAACGCTATAAATTGTAGTTTTCGCCATTTGCTTTGTCTAAACACTTGATTACCCTTGAGCCTAAAGCTTACCTTTTGTCCTCAAAATCGTTATCAGAAATTAAGTTGGCAAACGGCTTGCCTGGGTCCTAGGAAGGAGAGAAAGTTACTTGCCCGAAGGGAAAATCTACTGTACTTGTCCCGGAAGGGGTTTTTTTCCAGCCCTGAATATAGATCTGTAAACCGTGCTGAAATTGAAGATTACAGCTCTCAACACATTTAAAAATAAACTTGACCAAAATTCTTTACGGCAAATTTTTTTGCCACCAGAATACTTCCGGTTGCAGTGTATTCCAACAGATCAGACAAACATGCAACGTTTGACCGCCAATTAGAATGTGTTCTTTTATTCATGCTGCAATGCAAGCGAATGTATTTTCAATCGAGAAAACTCACCAACACATTTTTATTATGGCACGAGATTCATTCATTCATTAGCATAACCGTTCCCAACTAAACACCCTCGTGCCCTTATCTGCATTTACAATCGAATTGGTCACACACAACTTGGTACTTATTTGTTTTCGGATTCCAAAGTGAGCGGAACGGTCGCTCGCAAGACTGGTAGTCTGCATGAACACGTATTTCGTTTGCAGCCTGTTTGTTCAATTAATTTCTTGAGAGATCAGTCAAGTGACAAGCTCATTAACTTTCTCGACTCGCAACTCGATTCTCGAGACTCGATACGCAAAACTATCGAGGATCGAGTATCAAGTCTCAAGGCTCAAGGATCGGGGCTCGAGGGACTGTCAACTTACTTTTGAGCCATACTGTAATAGAAGAGGTTGTAATCAGTTCTGATGCTCTATTGCTATTTGACCAATAAGAATAGAGATAAGGTCAGCATTGAAAGCAACTTTTTGGGGTAAAGTTCATACAAAGGTTTGATAATATCTAAGCCTGAGAATTGTTTTTGCAATGCCAGTGGTTTTTTATTTTGAATGGTGAGACAAAGAAGACTTCTTAGATTTTTCTAAAGAGCATGACTCATACACAAATCTTTCTGCTAGTGAATCAGATATATCAGTGTCAACTGTCAACACCAAGGACCTTTCATATTTTTACCCAACTGAGTAGGAAACCAAAGAAGAAGCAAAGTGCTCTAATAAGCCAACTCATTCATGCTCTTAGCCATGAAATGACTTATAAAATTATAAGTGTTTATTGTGTATTAGAGTGTTTAACAATGTTGGTGGTGCATCAATAAGCATCAAGCTTCTTCCTTACATGTATCTTAGCTATCAGCAGGCTTACAATTGATTGATTGGGTAAATGAATCATTTGCTGTACAATAGATAAGGACAATCTAGCATCATTCTGTATATTTTGATGTCAAGCATTTGAGTTCATTGTTTAGCAAATGTTGTGTCGTCTAAATGAAGTGAAAGCCTCACTCACTGTTTGCTTGTTACAGTTTATGTATGATATTTTATTCAAAGAAAATGTAAGCTGATGTAACTGTTTTAAACATGTACTATGTTACAAAAAATACAGGTCTGAATGAAACTAAAGGAGAACATTCTATATCACATGCATTATATTAAGCCTATTTTGTTAGTTTGGCTGCTTGCACGGTGGGACGGTTGAGTGGACAGAGAGAAGCATACATGTACATGTACACAAACTGATCATTTACTTTATATATTACTAGCTACAACGTAGTCTCTTGGAGTTTTCCTGAGGCTTGTGCCACTTGAAGTCCAATAAATACATATTATCATATTATGATATTCAAGAGCAAAATGTCTTGTTCACAGCATTGTGCAAATTTGGGTTGTCTATCATTTACACAGAAAAGTTTTCTTATCAACGATTTGTGCAAATGGTAAGCAAAAATGCTTGATGGTAAGTTCTGTTCAGACTGGTCCATTAACTCAAAAAACTCTTAATATTTAACAAAAGTTTAACCTGATAATAATTCCAAAAACTGTTGGTGGAGACGTTTCAGAACAAAGATATTAGGTAGTCTGACAGTTCATTAACACTAAATAAATCACTCTTTATTCAAGTGTCTTCTGCCTTGATTTCTGGTGGTGGAAATTTCTCAAAACAGTATTTCAGTGTGTATTAGTCCAGGCTGTAGTGGTGAAAAAAGATGAAGATCTAAATGAAAATAATTTGGAAGATACCAGAAATAGGGCACATCCCTTTTCAGTTGACCCAGGCCTAGCAGGACAAGAGTCTTGAGTGAAAGAAAACACACTGCAGACACTGTGCAGATAACTCTGATCGACTCTGTTTCCAGCAATCTAAGATACTCAATTGATTATTTACCTGCATTTAGACCCCATTTGGCTGATTACAATGGTCACCAAATGTTACATAGCTTTTAAAATTGTCAGTTTTGGTATGATGGTTAGATTCATTAAACCTGATGTCTTGTTTTGCCTGATCGATCTGGGTCTAAGCGTGGAACACACAAGCGACGATATTATTATGCATTTCAGGATATCATCTGTTACTGATAGATTCGACTTAGGGCCATTGTTTTAACACAAAAGTAGTCATATGGCGTTTCAATGGAACTAGCAGTTTCATAACGTTGTAAATATTACTGAATGGAGCTTTATAGCAATTGTCACGCAGTGATCGTAAACCTGGCGATTATTTCTGGACTTCTAGTCTGAAACAGACTTAAGTTTAGTTCTGGGTCGTTTCGATTTGACGTGTGGGCTGTATGTTTTGCTCAAAGCAAATTCAAACATTTAAAGAAAGCAATATTTACTCACCAGAAATTGCAAAAGCTGGAAATCAAAATCCACGATGGCTGGCTTGAGCTGAGGATCCTTGAGCCTGTGAAGGAGGCCGACGAATCCGACAAACGTCTCGAAATGGTTTGGGCTCCACAAATTTTAGAATTTTTCAACATTTCCAACCAAATTCACTCCATGTATGAACTAAGTATACATCCCATCTGGCGGTGTCGGCGTGGACAACATTCGTTAAAATATGGCTGCTATAGGCTTCCATCTCGCTCCTAAGATTGAAGACATGGTTGGATCTCACTTTCTGCTCATACCAACGCTCAAAGTCCGCTTTCTTCTTGACCGACATGCCCTGCGGGTCGTAATAACATTCATCAGGCATGGGTCCCTTGCAGTCTTGGTTCTCGAGTGTATTGAAGAGATGCGGGAAGAAGCCTTTGCATTGTTTCGGAGACCAGAAGTGGCTGGAAAGGAGGCCAGAGGGAAAGGCAAGAAGCAGAGTGAGTCCTTGAAGGTGAGGTCAAAGTTCCTCAACGATAGTATCTTGCTGCCCACGGCGATTTGATCTTGCACATCACGATGGTTTTCGTAGAGGTATTTGATGACGAACATACCATTTGAAATTGTGAAAGATCACGATGACCTGACGCATGTCGCCATACTCGTCCAGTCTTCTCATCCAAGTAATCAAAGAAGGCTTCTGTACAATCTTCACCATAGGAGACATTCGTCTCATCCTCTTCGGCACTCTCACAGCAAAGCATTATCACCTCAAACCTTCATGCACGCACATTTGGAAGCATTGAACCCAACAGTCGACGGTGTGGGTTTCATGAAGTCCGTCATTAATCATTTCGAACAGATTAGAGTGAAAGGATGGCAAGACTATGCACGCTTCAGTCGTACGGTCAGCAATGTGGAAAAACGTACCTATTTCAAGTTCAAGTGGGAAGGTGACGAGTTGGTCATGGACAATGAAGACATTTACAGAGGCAACAATGATGGTATTCCAATCGTTTCTGATCAAGTTGACTTTGGGTGAAAAGATGGGATGATTTGTCTATGACACCACCTCCAGTCAGTGGCAACTGGGTCCCAATCTGCAGCAACAGTTGTTCGATCCCAATCTCATCCCCAACCTGCAAGGAGGTCCACCAAACGTTGGGCTCTGGAGACCCCGATGCGGGCAAATACGTTTTTTGGACTGCCAACGAACCACTCTCTGGGTATAATGGATTGGACAGTGACAGCGGCTACGCCCGACTCAGCTTTCATTGCAATTGGCGGTTCATCAACCTCAACTCGGCCTTCAAGCAAGCCAACGGCAGCCACAAACGTACTGCTCTGCTACAGTGACGTCTGCGTACCCTCTCCGGTGGGTTCTCAGACCACTGACCTTGTGCGGGAGTTTAACTACGACGAGAATGGAGAAGGCACAATCTACTTCGAACCCCACAGAATTCAATATATACCTGTTCGCAATAGCAGGATGGACATTATTCAAGTGCAAATAGCTGAGGACGGAAACCTGGCTAAACTGAATACAGGTGCTACAGTGGTGACGTTTCGTTTCCGTAAACAATGCAGGTCTGCGACGCTTTTTCCCCGAGGTGCAAACGACAAACGGAATGGATCAATTCATGATGGGTGGTGGCAGAGGTCTGAAAAGGTACCACCCAGATCAACAACCACATCACAAAGGCCGCGGTCTGGATCGCTTCATGCACTCTGTGGTGGGTGATGCAGTCAATTACTTTCAAGGGTTAGCATAAAAGTGGACAACACACCACCACGAGCTCCATTAAGAACGGTTACAGCAACACGAGGAAGGGGGTGAAGAGAAGTATTCAGAACAAGGCCAGCGGCAATCTACGGAAGAAAGCTCGAAAAGCTCTTAACGATATCTTTGGCAACTGATGTCCAGCATCATCTACAGTCGAAGACCTACCAGGGTCTTCAGTCAGACAGGGGGGTCCTTCATCCCCTTGGGACCTTCTGCGGGACCACTCCCTGTCGACACTTCGGTGACGCGTCGATGGTTCAGAAGGAAACAGTTGGGAGGAGGTGGTCGGAGACGAACACGAAATAAAAGACGTAAGAGAAGACGCTGAGTTTCATTCTGCAAGGGCAAAGGTTGCCGTCAACATGTCTACCATATCCAAGCACGCCTGCTCAGCGGCTGTTCGCAACCCCTCCACCAGGCTCTTTGAGATGCCTGACACAGACATGAGCATTTTGTCCTCCAGAGAAGTCAAAGTTAACCCTCAGACCACGGGTATCACCCCCATCACCTTCGAGTTCACCTCCTGTTCGTATATCGACTCGCATAGGTCCTACATCGAACTGGAGTTTCAACTGCAAACTGTAGGAAACAACTTTGCTCCAGCCACGGTGACGGCCTTGGCCAACAACTTAGCACACTCCCTGTTCAAACAGATCATCATGCGCTTGAATGGAACCCTCATCACCCCTCAGACTGACTACTACCACCAGTTGGCCTACATCGAGACCCTGCTCAATCACGACAGCGAAGACACAAGAGACCTTTTGACATGTCAAGGGTTTTACGACTGCTTGCACGTGTCTGACGATGGCGATAGTGACGAGTTGACGGCTAATAAACTCGATACTACAACGCCACATGCTGACTACACTGCTCTGCCTGAAGACCAAAAGAGATGGGTGTTCGACCAATTGAAATACCTGGAAGGAAACAGAGTGGTGCTTAGATTCCGACCTGCTCTGGAAACCTTTAGAATGACCAAGCTGTTAGTGCCCAACATCCAGATTCAACTGCAGCTGTATCTCAATGACCCCGACGTGTGGACCATGATCTATCACAATGCAGTACATGCCAGGATGACAGAAGCCGACCTCAAAGCAGCTTTGATCGTGCGCAAAGTGCACTTGGAACCCAGTGTAGACAAGGAACTGCAATTGCAAGGAAACAAAGGAAGAGTAGTGACTAACCGCCATTCGCACCTTCAATCACCCGAATGACGGTCGTCATTTCAGATGTGATGATCCTTCATGAAGCAGATCCCCAACAGAGTCATTGTAGCCCTCGTTAAGCAAGCTGCCATAAACGGTGCCGCCACTGAAAACCCATTCGGGTACAAACTATTCAACCTTTCCACCATCAAGTTGATTCTCAATGGTGAAGAGTATCCCTACCAGACCCTGGAACTAAACCACAACGATGCCCATGCTGACATCCGAGGTTACCATCGATTTTTAGAACCCACTGGTTGCTTCAGTAGAGGGAAAGGAAACCTAGTGAAAAGAAAAGATTGGGGACAAGGTAAAAGGGCTTGTTTGCTGGCCTTTGATCTCACAGCCAACAACTCGATGGACAGTCCAGTACTCAACCCTGAGCTCACCGGTGATCTGCAAGTTGTCATTACCTTTGGAGATGATCCTGGTCAAAACTTGACGGTGATCGTGTATGGTGAATTTGAAAATGTCATCGAAATTCATCCTAATGGAGCAGTGAGGTACGACATTCACACTTGAGATGGAAAAAGTGGCTTTGAGCAATGAACAGTTGGAATACTTAGCTTCCAAACATCCCACTCTGAGACGCGTGTACGGAGGTGCCATACCCAGTGACGGACTACCCAAAAAAGTATTCATACAGTACCCACAGGCTTACATCGTAAACACTGACCCCACGGGTCGTCCCGGCACGCATTGGTTGGGCTTGTGGTTGGAGGAGAAAACGTGTGAGTTGTTTGACAGTTTTGCTTTACCCTTGGAAACCTACACTGGTGTCCAACCTCTGATGGATTGGTTGGAGAAACATTGCAAGGACATGAACAATAACAAATAAAAGTGTGTAAACCGTGACAGGGTGACGCAATTGATTATGGCAGGCAAACGAAGAAGTAGAGGGCGTGTGAAGAGAAGGCGACGCACCCAAAGGGGAGGGGCTCTTTTCAGAAGAAAACCCCATTTGGTCGACAAGATCGCCGAAGGAGCAAGCATGTTTCTCGCAGGTCCTGCCCTCAGGTTTACCACCATGGGTGCCAAGTTGGCAGGGCAAGCCTTCAAGGGTATAAGCGACAACGTACGACGGTACCGCAGATGGCGTTAAAAAAGGGTGACTTTTTCACCCTGAAAGAAAAAGAAGGGCAACTTTTTCGTCCTCTATAAAAAGAAGGGAAACTTTTTCACCCTCATAACCCTAGCAGCATGGCAGGCGTAAAGAGAAAATGCAAGAAAGGAAGGAAGAGAACAACCAAGAGGAAAGCGAGAACTCAAAAGGGAGCAGGGGTCAATCCAGTCTTTGTAGACTTCAAAAAAGGATTCAACCTGGTTTCCGACCGACGCATGTGGTCCAAGATAGACAGTAACAAAGCCAAGAAGACGGTGTCGAGTATCAAAGACAAGTACAAGCAGTACAAGAACAATGGTGGCACCAAGAGTTACACCTCATGGGGTATCGACAACGGTTACATGGAAAGGTTTCCCATGAATTGTGATATAATGTGATCACCTAGCGACCAAGTGACTAATTGACACTTTGCATTGATGCGGACACCATGGTAAGAGTGAAGAAGACCCCGAAACATAAAGTGAAATGGTTCGCACGCCGAGGTGAGACACTTAATCCGACAACAGCATTACAGACACCTCTCCTACCCACCAGCGCTGAGGATCTAGGCTTGGAGCCAGCAGTCACCGCACCCAAGAGAAAGCGAACTCGTCGTCGAAAGAAGCAGCACATGTCGCCACAGTATGTCATCACCAAGAGACGAAAAGCGGATCGATGCTGCTGCGCGGCTGCAAGATCGGTATAACAGAAAGGTGAGGGCACGACGAAGGGTTAAAAGAGGCAGTAAAACTGTCGACAGGTCAAACTGTGTCGATAGGCGTACAACACTACAATCACTGTTGAGAAGAATACCCGACGCCAAGAAACCACTGAGCACATGGATGAAGTAATGCCCACCTTCAAGTTCCGTCAACCCCTCCAGCATTATTGTTGCGGGTCCTTCAGGGTGTGGCAAAACCGTGTTCACCACCAAACTAATCTTACAAAACCGGGCATTCTGGCCCGACACACCTCGTGTGGTGCACTACTGCTATGGGGTGTGGCAACCGGCCGTCGAACCTCTCAAAAAGGCCAACGTACACTTCCACGAGGGCATTCCCGACAGCACTAATTTTGACAAGTGGTACCCTAAGGAGGGTGGCTTGTTGATTTTGGACAATCTGATGGAAGGAAGTAAGGACAAGCAAGTGGTAGATCTCTTCACCAAACTATCCCATCATTGCAAGATCACCGTGTTGTTTTTAACCCAGGATATATTCCCGCCCGGCAAGTTTGCAAAGACTATCTCTCGCAACGCTCACACATCGTAGCCTTCAAGAATCCTCGAGATCAAGTGGGTATTCATACACTTCTGACCCAATCCTTTCCGACGGGATTGAAAGAGGTGTTGAATGCATTTAACCAAGTGACAGGACGACCTTTTGGTTATATGGTATTCGATTCCCACTCGGCCAGTTGTGACTCTTGCATAATACTCTCCCACGTGTTAGCCAACGAGGGTTACACCCAATGTTACATGTGGTAATGTCAGACTATGCGAGTGAAACCAACGAACAATTACAAATAAGAAGGGATAGAAGTGCAGCCTCAGACGTCACTCTAACACCCACTAACGTAAGAAGAGTGTTTGGGGATCTGCAAAGTCCAAGATCACCAGTCAGACGACTCATGGCGAGTCATAGTGGTCACGAGTTTGATCCGGATTCATTCTTGACCAGCGCATTTCCCACCAGTGAAACAACCACTACCACCGCTGGGTTGGGTGCGGGCACTGCCACCACCACAGCCATGACTACACCTACCGTGACATCTGTGGCAGGTCCTTCAGGAGTGGGAACTGGAACCATACCTCCACCTGCCGTGCCTGGTCCGTCGGGAATTGGAACGGGTACAAGACTGCCACCCGCCGTGGCAGGACCTTTGGGTCGTGGGAGAGGTAGACCAGTATCCCGAGGTAAAGAACCCAGAAGTAGACCACGAAGTAGAAGCCATAGTGACACTCCCAGTTCGGATACAGAAACAAGAAGTCAGCAACGTAGAGCAGCTGCTGACAGGATGGAAGCCAATGCAGGTGCCCCAGCCGCAGGAGGAGCCAGAGGAGGTGATGATGGTGGTGGTGGAGGTGGTGATGGAGGTGGCGGTGCAGGACGTGGAGGAAGAAGACGTGCCAGACATGACCTTCACGATAATCTCGATGATCTCTTGAGAGCACTACGTCGTCGCATGGGTGGATGACACATTGTGGGCATTACACACACAGATACCATCACCACCACCAATAAAGACGGCCGTCCTTCCACTGTCCATCGCACTTCATCCAGAGGTAGCGGATCAAACTGACAGCATGACTGAATTACTCAAGAGCGAGCCCAACGAGCACATTGTAAACTTTATGAACTACTACTCCGACTGGTTCGAGCACGATGAAGAAGAGTGGTTTCAAAAGTTCAAGAAGATTGTGCATGAGTCTTAGAAACTCTGGGACAGTTGGGATCCCTTGGATTATGAGGCTGGGAAAAAGGTTTGCAGTCCCAACACCAAAGACCTGCACACGGTTGCATTGATTTGCTGGAACCATGGAGAGATCTGGTTTCGAGAGGAAGTGATGAATTGGATAGAACTGGCCATCTGGGGCGAGCGTATAAAACTGGGTGTGCCCGAAGACAGACCCATTCGCTACACCAGAAACGGTTGCTATTATGTTGAGGAGTGAGCATCTTTGGTTTCCCAGGTTTCTGCAACTATGCAAGCAGAGTCTGCAGTACAAGAACCCCTTTCATCAGCAGCACATGGCCATGTTAAAGGTCACGGAGTGCAAGAGCTACCGTGAGGTAGAGAGTATTGTGCAAGAGTATTCCGACTGGGATGGCACGTGGGATCTGGAACCACCTCTTCTCAGCCTAGTGCGAAGGTTCAAGTGTAAGGCCAAACTTTACTCAGAGCTCATGCACAAAGAGAGGGTCGAGGTACCCTACCCATCATTTTTGAGAAAGCAACAAAGTGGAGATGGTGATTGAAGTGGGATTGACAGGGGTGGGCATAGAAGTGGTGGACAAAGAGCTGCTGAGACGACTCGATGAACTCTAAGCTGATTTTCACCGTAAGATGTGGTATAGGAAAAAGATGTACTTGCAGTTCAAAAGATTCAACGCTCTCTTCAACGGTCTGGCTCTACTGTCCATAGCCGTGGGCATGGTGGTGAGCAGTGTGTGGCAAGACAGTCTCATTATGGTGACCTTGACACCCTTCAGTACTCTCATCAAGGGTTGGATGGAATTCAAGAAATTGCCTTTGAAGATGGACATGTGTCGCTTCGCTTTCACGACATATGAAAAACTGATGATAGAGATACACAACTACTGCCAAGGGGTGGTACTGGATGATGTGGAAAGTTTCTTGGTCAAGTGTCAGGTCAACGAGGAAACCATCTCTTACCTCACTCCTCCGGTTGGCGATGCAGTGATTCGAGACTATGTCCAACAATTCAGACATGTGCCACTCCATAAAAGAAGTGAAGCTTGTCACAGCCCCCTCATTCGCAACCATGCCAAAGAGAAGACGACGGACTATCTGGCGTAGGAGGCGACAGCGGGGAGGGGTTCTTACCTTTGGCTGCAGCCATTCCAGCCCTCGTGGCGGTGCCATCAGCGGAGCCACCTCGTATGCAGGGAAAAAAGCCATAAAAAGAGTCATGAGAAGTAAACAACGATCATATCACTAAAGGCACTATGGGTAGTGACCATCGTATGGTGCGGCAGCGACCCTTCTTGCAGAGTATTCTCCGGGAGGCCAATCACAAACGACGCCAAGCCTTACTGGACTATGCTAACAAAGATCAAATCAACGCTGTCAGCGAATTGGTGCTCAACACCTTGAAGGGGCGTGTACCCATCTCCAAGGCGACTGTCACCTCGCTGCAACGACAAAGAGCCCTTACGCAAGCTCGCCAAATGCAAAACTTCTTTGAAAGTGAGGAAACGACTACTCGGTGCACAAAAGGTGGAAGCTTTTCGAAAGGACTCGATTGCTGTTAGCACCAATGTCCGTATTAGATTTAGATATTCTGGACAGCAACTTACCTCCAAGTATGGCTCTGAATTTGGTGCGTCCTTTGAATCGTAAAAGAACTAGTCTGACCAAACGTCTGAGGACAGGTGGTGAAGTGGGTGGCTCTTACGGTGTTAACACAGACGAGCCGGAACCTCTGGTGAACACTCCCTCGAGAAACTTCTCAAACCGTTAAACAGGGATGGTACCAGAGCTAGGGTGGCCACTCCTCGACTACGTGCTCCTCCCTCCACAGCAGCAGCAGCAGCAGCCCCGCCGACAACCTCGGGACTCACTAAAAGACGAAAGGACGCTTTGTTAGCCAAAGCAAAACAACAGCAGCCAAGAGAAAAAAACAGGGTGTATCACAATCTGCCATAAAAGGAGCCAAAAAGGGAGCGGCTGAGGCACTCGGGATACGCCGTCTATTCAGAAAGGGTGACTAGAGTGAAGACAGTGACGACAGTGACGACTCAGCTGAGACACCCACAGGAAAGCCAAAATATGACCTACGCTTGTGGATACCGAGGCCAACAGGGTTGCCCTCGTGGGAAAGTTACCAGAAAGAAAAGTTCCAGAAAAAGAAGAAGTACAAGGCAAACAGGAGGTCTACTCGATGTCCAAAATTTGATTGCCAAGACGGGTAGAGTGTGGCATTGGCCGGGCTATCAATATATGGGGCCTGGTACCAAACTAAAAATGCGGTTACAGCGTGGCAATCTGGGCATCAATCGCCTGGACCGACTCGCAAAGCAGCATGATATTGATTACTCCAAGGCCCGAAATCAGCGAGATAAGTGGACCTCTGACCGCAAGATGATCAAGGCCATAGGCAAACGGCCCGGCAAGAAGACCAAGACAGAGAAAGTGTAAAACTCATCATGCAAGGCAAAGTGGGGTTAGGTCTCTAACCAATCGTCACAGTACACGTGGCGCTTGTCTATTGGTGGTTTTCGATCCTACAGCACTCACAAAAAGAGACTCAAACTCTTGCAAGCTTCATTCACAAAAACATGTTACGTAGCGAGGCGTGGTGGTTTCCCACCTTCAAGCGTTACTGCCGGCACTACAGGTTTGGTCTGCGTTGTGTTTACAGAGAATCCGATCTCATCCCCATCTTCGAGGCCATAAATGACTGTCACAGTTTTTGTCAAGTGTAAGACCTGATCATGCGCTACAGTTTCCAGGTGCGTCAACTCGTGTGGGCATTGCGAAGTAAAGCCCGCCTTTGTCGAAAACATCCGGACTTTGCACTCTATTACTTTGCCCACCAGGATGTCATGTATGTGAAAAACCATGACATCCCATTGGCCAATTGTCGTTACGGAAACCGACCCTGGACTCACAGCGCCCCACGTGGCGTGCCCTTATTGGGGGCTTTCAATCCTACCAGTGACTATAAAAAGAGTGCAAGTAGTAGCAGTGGCAACAAACCACTTTTGACCATGGAATCACACATCTACACCAACAGCAACGAGATCTACGAGTTCCTACAGCCTTACGTCACTGCTGATTTGCTGACGGTGGAAAACAGAGAAGAGACTGGGGATATCTTTCTGTTGGATGCTTCCCTGATTCGCTACGGGAGTGGGGACAAATGGTGGGGAACCCTTCACGAACTAGTGAGCCGACGCCCTCAGTGGAGAGAGTGGATCATACCCAGGCTACGCGAGCAAGCCTTCAACGAAACCATGCAACCCAAGGAATGGTATCAACTTTTACGATGTCTTCTACAGAAAGGGTAGAAATGAGTTTGAATTTAGCAAGACCCTCACACCACCCCATCACTTTCGGAACAACAATGTGTTGTTCACTACTCAATGCCCCGACTACAATTTTCAGTTAAAGTTAGAAGAAATGTTAACAGTACCCAAACTAGCCAGAGATATAGAGCAACATTTTTATTCTGACAATGAACCTTGAGTGAGACTTGGACAGCCATTGTCTTAATTTGATTTACAGAATACTCTAGTCAGTGCTTTTGCTAAACTCTTACAAGGTGAAGCCATGGAAACCTAAGCCTTGCTGTCAATACCGACAATACCTTCATAGACATTCGCATTTGGATACAATCGTTGCTTCATGACATGGAAGTTACAAAATTCTTCACAATCATTTTCGTGACAGCAACAGAACCTGACCCGCTTATCTTTAGGCGATATCTGATGAAGAGCTTTACGAGCGTCATGTTCAACACAGTAAATAGACCTAAAACACTTGTCTAAAATAAAGTGTTCTTCTTTGATAAGACTGTGTTCGATTATCTCCCTGACAAACTGTATCATGGGGTGCTCTACTCCTTCTTCCTTAAAGCGATGCAAAAACAACTCCTTCCAGGCCCTCATCTATTGACTGGTCAGCCCCAGGGTCATGCGGTTAATGCAATGTTGCTCCTCCTCAGCGCACCCCTCCCCTCTACGAGTGAAGTACCCGGCCAGCTCATTGAATCTGCATGGTAGGTGGTAAAGTTCACGTGTACCCCCCAGGACCTGATGCACGACTTCGTTTTCCTTAGGGGTGATATGCATTCCACCCACCTGGTGATGTGCCAGGATCTCATCAATCATCTTTCGGGCTTCACCGTCTTTCACAACAATGGTAGTGTTGACTATGTTCGTTGTGGAGATGGCCATGTTGAATGCAACAACTAAGGTCACCTCCAACTCTCACTCACTATATACAATGTGATGGAATGATGGGATATGATCACGTGGGAACGAAAGAGGGAATACCCCCACCCCCTCTGTGACATAGTTTTTACGTCATCACAACCCACTATAAAAGCAGAGACCTCTGCCCAGTTCACTTCATTCACTCAGTCATGACTCACAGGCCAATACATGCAGAGGAGTGTGATCGCAGCAAAGAAAAAGTCAAAACACCTGAAGACTATCACCTGCCTGACACTCTCATCAGCAAAAGCTATGAACCCAATGCCAACGCGTGGATGTGCTTCACACGAGGTCAGCAGCATTCTGGAGAGTCTTGAACACAAACCCTCCATGCCTGCAGCCAACAATGAGGAAGAAGATATGACCATCATTCTGCACGACGAGTGTTTCAAAAAAACCGGCAAAGCACTTCCTCAAGAGATCTGTGCATTCATCATACGTCTAGTCAATGGTCAGTGTGTCATAGACAAACGAAATCTAGCAGATGAAAGTTGGGGACTCATCCACCACGCTTTGCAGCCTTGCAGTGTTTGCGGAAACTTATTGGCCATCAAAGTGGATGACGATAACAAGATCATCAGTTCAGGTAAATTCCGAAGGTACCATTGTTTCCCATCTCATAGTGCCATTCATCCTAAAGGTGTGCGGAAAACCCACATCGACTGCTACAAAGAACTTTGTGATGAAATTGACCGAAACTACACTCTAAAAGAAAGGATGAATTTTCTATACATGAGATTACGTTTTTTGTCACCCAGGAAGACTGAACAGGCCTCGTTTTCTTACTTGGTTCCTCGACGATAACTCAGACCTATACTTTTCAAAAGGAGGCAAATGGTGGGAACATCGACATGATAGCTGCTACCCTTAGTAAGTCGCTATGCTCATTCCTTTTTTCAGTTTTTCCCACCATACTGATGCACCTTTGTTACATCAATCACGAGGGCAGAATGCATCGTCATTGTATCCCTTCCATCAATGTCTTGGTACCCGTAGGTCGTACCTTTCCCTGGCGATACAACAAAAAGAACATATACTTTAACAAGGTCAAAGGTTGTCGGGGAGTGTCTGCATGGTGATGACACAGCTAAGGTAAAACACCTTTCTTTTTAAATTCAGACCGGTGGAGAGATCATCGGTTGCATAGAGTGTGCAGACTTAAAAGTCGTCGCCGAGTTCTCACTTACGTGGCAGATCTTTACGTACCCATGCCTAGGTTCCTAAACCAGCCATGTCTGCCATCTTAATGCTACGATCATCTTTCCACCAGGTAAACCTGTAGTATAGCAATTGGGGGTCTCAGCGCATTTTTCCATATTGTTATCTGTGCTGTTTTTTTGCGCTGTATTTCTCAACTATTTCTCCAACAATTAACCAAATGTTAAAAAACCAAATGCTGGAAACCAAATGCTGGAAAAACCAAATGCTGAAACCAAATACGGAATCAAAACCTAGGAATAAAATATAGGAATCAAAACTTGGGATAGGGGTTGGAACCAAAACCAAAACCCGGGACATAGGTCTGGAACCAAAACCTTGGATCATGATTGGGACCAATATTATACTTGATATTTAGAATATGACTTATTTTGCTGATGATTCCAATGATTTTTCTCTCACTCATTTTATATGTAACATGTAATTATAATGGAATCAATTAAACAAAAGCTGATGAAGAATAGATGTGATTTTTGCAATAAGAAATGTGGAATATTTCCATTTAAGTGTGAGTGTGGTGGTAAGTTTTGCACTGAACATAGGTATACATTTATGCATGTTTGTGATTTAGATTATCAATTTATTGAACGTAAAAGATCGAAAGTGTATCTTCCGAAAATTGTGAAAGATAAGGTAGACAACCGGATTTGAAACGCACTAAAATCAAAAATCTCATCCAAAACTAAAATCAAAACTGAAATCTTAATTCAGACAACTTCCTCAGCCAACTAATCAAATTCTAAATAAATTTTACTTACCAAACTTGAAGATGCCACAATCATACCCTTTTAAACCTTCTCTGATGCTGCTGCCATCACACTCTTCACCCCCTTTCTACTCATTCTTCACTCTCCCTTATTACCCCTTGGATTTCTGTCAGCTTTTTTTGTTTGTTGAACAATGTGTTTTTCAAGCATTTTTTTCAAACATTTGTTTGAATTCTTTTTTGAACATCTTGATTGTTTCTTCATACTTGATTTCAAAGTTGTTTTCAAATTTGTCTATGTCTTCGAGAATGTCTTAAACTTCAAGCATTTCTTCACGCCAATGTATTAAGAATTTTTCAAAGATTTCCAATCTTAAATTTAATCTATTTTCTGATTTTTTTTGAAAACGTTTTATACACTTTTCTAGTTTGAATT
>JAEMPF020023075.1:42387-85629 GCA_022496165.2 Catalaphyllia jardinei
TGGAAAAGGGGTACAGACAGGAGGTTTCCTCATACCACAGAATAAGACAAACTCATTGCAAACAAGCATCTTCTAACTACAAAACGAAAAAACGATATATTGGATGCTCTTCAATCAGGTTCAGGTGTCCGTATAAAACCGACAAAAAACAATCAGGTGGTTTCCTTGGCACTTTACTCGCCAGTATTGGGATTCCTATGGTGTTGAAAGCTTTGACTGGAAGGGGTGCCCCCAAGATTGGATCACCTCACCCTCCTCCTCCAAGGGGAAGAGGAGCTCCGACAATGGGTGTATACCCCCATAGGCCACCACCGTTTTTTGGTACATGGGGAAAAGGTCTACTATTAGGACCAAACAGCACATTCAATCAAATTCCACTTCTAGGGGCAATACTGTGAAACCGAAATTCCATGAAGACATCGCATTAAGCAATCATGATCTAATAAAATGGTGCAGATATCTTAACATCCCAATCAATGATGTTCTATCAAGAGATGGGAAGGTTCCACATAATCATAACCAAGCACTATTTATTTACAATCTTGAACCATCATATATGAGTGGAAGCCATTGGGTAGCAACTTATGTAAAAGACAACATTATCAATTATTTTGATAGTTTCAGAATGCTCCCCTTCCAGGAGCTTGTAAATCATGCGAAAAGAAAGAATTTAACTCTGCTTCATCAAAATAATCAAATTCAAAATATAAATACAACCACATGTGGATACTTCTGTTTATACCTTTTGAATGAAATGAATAAGGGGAAGTCATATTATGATTTATTGAAAGTATTCGATATACATGATACAATGAAAAATGAGAGATTCATAAAACATTTCAAAAATATCTAACTTATATATATAATGGTAAAATCATATTGTGTTAAACAAAAGAAGCAAACTGAATGTGTTCCAGGTAGTGAACGATATGTCAAAGCTAAAAATGATCGAACTATGATGAAATGCACTTGTGCTGAATGTGGGATAACAAAGACCAAATTCGTCAAGAACAAGGGAAACTAGTAGAGCCCTCACAAGCTGGGGGCTTATTAGGAGAGGCATTGCTCAAAGGTGGTGTTAAAGGTTTATTTAATCTCGGACGAGCTGGTGCTTCAAAGGCTATCAAATCAGATTATACAAAACAAAAAATAAACGAGGTTGCAAACAAATATCTGGATCAAGCTTTGGACAGTTTCACATCAGATTTATCCAAAAAACTTGATCCCACCAGTGGTGGTGCTATTGATATTGACAAGGCCACATTGAAAGTAGCACCCAAAAAGGGTTTTGTGATGCCTGGGCATAAATATACAGGTCTTGGCAACCCTCTTGAACAGCAGCTGAGGTATGATCCCAATACTGGTCAGATACTTGAGATATATCAACAACCAACAGGCCGAACAGATGCTGTTAGTATGCAGCATGATGTTGATTACTCAGTCTGTTGAAATAAACAAGAGTGATCAAGTAAAATGCAAGAATGATGCAGATCATAAAATGGTTAAGGCTCTTGATGCCATTCCATGGAAAGACAGACAATGGGGACATGCAGTAGCTCGCAATGCCATAGCAGCCAAGTCAAAGTTGGGTATGGGCGTTAAACCAAAAAACGGGAAAAGCCGTCGAGTGAGGAAAACTGGCAAGAAAAATTAGCAGATGAGTTACATGCACCCATAAAACGCAACTTCACTCGGCGGCATGTAATCACAAATCATAATGATGAAATATGGGAAAGTGATCTAGTTGAAATGCAATAGTTTAGTAAATGGAACAAGGGTTACCGATATCTTCTAATGGTTATCGATGTATTCAGCAAATATGGTTGGATCGTTCCATTGAAAGATAAGAAAGGCAAATCTGTCACTGAAGCATTCAAAACAATATTCAAGGAAGGCAGAAAACCACAATATCTATGGGTTGATAAGGGAAAAGCGTTCTATAACAAACATGTGAAAGACCCATTAGAGAAAAATGGGATACATATGCACTCAACTGAGAATGAAGAGAAGTCATCAGTAGTTGAAAGATGGAATAGGACAATTAAATCCAAAATGTGGAAACAGTTCACAGTTCAAGGTAATACAATGTATCCAGACATGTTACCTAAACTAGTAAAACAATACAACAACACAAAACATTCAAGCATAAAAATTGACACCAGTTGAGGCTTCAAAGAAAAAGAATGAGGGTACAGTTTACTTCAATCTATATGGTGATATGGAAACATCAAAACAGAAACCAAAATTTAAAATAGGTGAAAAGGTCCGAATATCAAAGTACAAACGGAATGTGTTCGACAAGGGTTACACATCAAATTGGACAGAAGAAGTGTTCACAGTTGATAAGATCCAATACACTAATCCAATCACATAAAAACTAAAAGATCTCAGAGGTGAAGATATTCAAGGGAGTTTCTATGAACCCGAATTATTAAAAGCCAAGCAGGATGTTTTTCGTATTGATAAAGTCATTCGGAGGAACTATAAGAAGAAACAAGCTTTTAAAGTTAAATGGAAGGATACAGTGATGATTTTAATGGCTGGGTACCGATGAAGGATTTAAACACACTATAAAATCACATAAGAATATATTTTGTAAACATATATTGTATAAATCAATACAGTATATGCTGTTTATCCGCTATCTATCGGTAGCCAAAAATATTATTGTTTCTGGCTATTTGTCACACCTTTCCTTATGGGCAGACTTGTTGCCATTTTTATAAACTTGGTAGCAGTTCGGACATTGGTATTCCTTGTTTTGCCATTTTTTTATGGATTCCATTCGGTGTTTCCTCTTGTCTTCGTCTGAGACTCTTTGTGGTCTTATATTAGCTGATTTTTTGTAATCGTTTGGTAAGTCATCCTTTTTAATATATTCAAATGTATAAAAATGTCCATCTTTCTTTGATACACCTGATTTACAATTATTGAGACCCCCACATACCATTTTGATGACACCAACATTAATACTAATGTCTTGTTGAACAGCATACATACTGTTATAGTATGTCACTTCATTTGTATTTTTGTTGATGGCTTTCACACACTTTTTATTCTTATGATTATTCACGACGAATGTATAATCACGATCCTTTGCCCACTTTTTGCAATTATCTTGTGATGTTAGAAGCTGTAAATTACATAAGCGATTGTCTTCTTTGTCATTGTTAATGTGATCAATCACTTTTCCTTTTGGTATGATACCATTGAAACATTCCCAAACAAATCAATGGACTTGATAACCCTTAACCCCAGATTGGCCATGTTTTCTCACACAAACATTCAAGTAACCTCTATGAGTCTTGTTCCCTTTGTAGGGCACTTTTTTATTATATTAATAATGTTTCCATTTTCATCCGAAGCATATAAATCATAAATTGGATGAACAGAATAAACGCATTCGTTATTGTAATTTTTGTCATTATAATATAGATTAAATAATATCTCTTTAAATATTTTACAAAATTTTTTTTTTCAGAAAGACACTTAAAGATTTGGCACTATATAAAATTATTATGACAAAAATTATCTCGACTAATAATATGAACACCCGCGATCTCTCAAAACTTTCCCGATCACAACTGATCAACTTGATATTAAAGCAAAATTTAGAAATAAACAAATTCAGAAAACAACAGCCCAAAAATGACAACATAATTCATCCACCATTGGAATTCAGGGATGATTACAAACCAGTCCCATTACCAAGGAAGAATGTAAAGCAGATGGTTCAGGAGTATGAAGACAACATGATTCTTCCACCACTGGAATTTAGGGATGATTACAAACCAGTCCCATTACCAAGGACTAAGATAGAGCAAGTTGCTAAAGCTCTGAAAGGCTACACAAAGTCTTTCGAAATTGGTATAAAAAATAACAAAGACCCGCTAGCGCAACTACAAAACACAAGAAAGGCCACTGAATATCATATTGTGAGCATACTCACATCCATGAAAGGTCTAAAATTTGTTGAAATGCTCAAAGTGACATTCAAAAAATTAACAAAAGATGAAATAGTGTAAAAACCGCACACTTCAATAGCAAACCTCAAACCATCATCAATAACACAGAAATCCCTGAAGCGTTACAATTATCAAAACAACAAATCTTGAACATGATAGCTCAATGGGTATCTGAAGGTTCCGGTTGGACTATTGAATCTGTTGACAATCATTATCTTAATATTGTACAATATCAACCAATGAAAGGCTCCTCATATATTGAACTACCACAAGAACTCAGAAACAGTGCTAAGGGATTAATTAATACGAAAAATGAAGATAATGAATGCTTCAGATGGTACCACATCAGGCGCTTAAATCCTCAAAATAAAGATCCGCAGAGGATCAACAAATCTGATAAACAATATATACAAGATCTTGATTATACTGGGATTGAATTCCCAGTAACCACCAAACAGTACAATTAAATTGAGACGCAAAATAAAATCAATATCAATGTTTTCGGTTATGAAAACAAACAACCACACCCAATATATATATATCAAAAGAAAAATTTGAAGATCATATGGAGCTGCTATTAATAACAAAAGATGAAAATAAACATTATGTGCTCATCAAAGATTTTAATACGTTTATGTTCAACAAAACAAAACACAAGGAAAGGAAGCACTTCTGCATGCATTGCCTTCAGTGTTTCAGCTCTGAAAGAGCCTTGAACAATCATGAAGATAATTGTATTCAAGTAAATGGAACACAAGCAGTAAAAATGCCTGATAAGGATAACAATATATTGAAATTCAACAACTTCCATAAACAACTGCCTGTGCCATTTGTGATCTATGCAGACTTTGAGGCCATAACAGAAAAGATATCCAGTTGTCAACCTAATAATGATAAATCATATACAGAGGCACACCAGAAGCACACGGATTGTGGATATGGGTATAAGATTGTATGTTGCTATGATGATAAATACAGAAAAACTGCTACAACGTATAGGGGTAAAAAGGCTGTGTATAAATTTATGGAAGCTATGTTGGAGGAAGTCAAATATTGCAAGAAGGTTATGAAAAAAGAATTCAATAAACCATTGAAAATGATGAAAGATGATGAAGAGAAATTTCAAAAAGCCGAAGAATGTCATATTTGTGATAAAAAATATACTGATAAAGATATTCGAGTTCGAGACCACTGCCATATCACCGGTAAATATAGAGGCTCAGCCCATCAAGAATGCAATCCAAAACTCAGAGTAAACCCAGAAGAAGTAAAAATACCTGTCATATTCCATAATTTGAGAGGGTATGATAGTCATTTTATAATGCAAGAGATTGGAGCCATTGTTAAGAAAAATACATAAACAAATAAGGAAGGAAAAGAGATGCAGATGAATATCAATGCCATACCTAATGTAGTGTCGTGGTAGTGACGTTTATGTCACGTGACCTTTGCAACCATGTGCTGTGTAGAGTCCGCCATCTTGTTAATAGAATTGTTGTGTTCCTGGAGTCTCATGTGTTTTCTTCTCTTGCAAAGCTGCTACATTTGGCGACGAGGATAAAAGTCGAACACAAGACAAGCTTATCAGGAATTCTGACCTATGGCCATCTGTTTAAGTGGACTAACTGGTCCTGCGGCGTTTGACACAGTTGGCGAGCCTGCCACTCTTTGGCAGCATTGGCGAATTTGGAAAGATGAATTTGAGCTTTTCGTGACAGCATCAGGTATCGACGACACGAAACAGCAACGAGCCCTTCTTTTGCATCTAGCAGGACCGGGCGTTCAAGAGATCTTCCGTACCATTCCAGAGGAAACGAAGGGCGACGCTAAAGACTACAAGAAAGCGATGGAGTCGCTAAATGATTATTTCAAGTTAAAGAAGAATATTCCAAAGGCGAGACTTTCTAGGAGCGAGGCCTGCACCAGGTGAGCGAATAAATAACTTTGTCACTAGACTTAGCAGCTTAGCTGAACATTGCGATTACGGAGAAGAGAAAGACGATATAACGAGAGACCAAGTGCTAACACACATCAAGGACAAAAACTTGAAGTCTAAATTATATCGGTCTGAAAATCTAACCTTATCTAAGCTCTTAGAAGTTGTAAGCCAGTATCATGATAAGGATGCTCTGATCCTTGTCCAACCCGATGAGGAAATTAATAGAGTTGAGCTTACTGAGAGACAAACTACTTCCGTAATGAAATTCCAAGGAAGATGCTGGAATTGCAACAAAATCGGGCACTTGGCCAAGGACTTTCGCTGCTCTCGTGATCATGTCTGTGAATCTTGTGGAAGACTGGGCCATTTTTCTGTTTGTTGCCGTCACCAGCCAGAACATACCAGCAACAAAAACCACACAACCAATCAAGGAAGAACCTCTCTGCAGACCAAAAGAGGGGGAAAACGAGAGAAAGTACATGCTGTCACCCAACAAGCAGATGGCAAGGAATCAGAGGATGATGCATTCTACGTGTTTACGGCCACCACTAGTGAAGCCCTTGAAACATTAGAACTGCGTAAAAATGATAAGATAATTAATGTTATTGTTGATTCAGGTGCCAGCTGCAATCTCATGTCAGAGCATGTGTTTAATTCTTTAACAGAGGGGAAAGCACCCTTAGCAGGGTGTGACAAAAATGTGTATGCATACAAACACCCACAACCGCTAGAGCTTAAGGGGAGCTGCATGTTAAGAGTCACTGTGCCACAGACCAAGATGTCAGCCATTGCAGAATTTTACATAGTCCCAGGGCAGGCTGCAACTCTGCTTGGTCGTAAAACGTCAGAGATGCTTGCAATCCTTAAGGTTGGAATCAATGTTAATAACTGCAGCACAAGCATTGACTGTGTGCAACCTCTAGATAACAAAGCTGCTCTCAGGCTTAAATTTCCTACAGTTTTTGAGGGCCTGGGCAAACTAAAGGGCTATCAACAAAAGTTACACCAGGATGACACCGTCCCACCTGTAGCACAGCCCCTGCGCCGAATACCATTTAGCAGAAGACAGAAAGTGACAGCAAAGCGGAAGCAGTTAGAAAAACTAGATGTCATTGAAAAAGTCAATGGTCCCACTAGCTGGATCAACCCACTTGTTGCCATAGAGAAGCCCAATGCAGACATTTGCATTTGTTTAGATATGAGACAGGCGAATCGTGCAATCCTCAGGGAGAAACACCCCGTTCCTACGGTGGAAGAAACATTACAGGAGATTTCAGAAGCAAAAGTTTTCAGTAAACTCGACTTAAACATGGCGTTTCATCAAATAGAGCTCCACTGTGACTCGCGTGACATAACCACCTTTGCAGCCCCAGATGGCCTGTACCGATACAAGCGACTTTTCTTTGGCGTCAACATGGCCACAGAGAAGTTTCAGCAGCTAATATGGCAAATACTGAAGGATTGCCCTGGTGCTTACAACTTGCATGATGATGTCAGAGTAATTAGGCGTGACCACAAGGAGCATGATGCAAACCTTGACAAAGTTTGAAGAGCATGGACTGACCCTTAACTATGAAAAGTGTGTCATTGGAGCCAAGAGCATGGAGTACATGGGAGAAGTTCTCACAGGAGAGGGGCTGCAGGTTTCCAAGAAGAGAGTGGAAGCGATTTTTGATGCACCAAGACCCCAAAATCAATCTGAAGTGAGGAGCTTCTTAGGATCTGCCCAATTCTGTGCCAAATTCATCCCTGGGTTTTCGACAATATCAAGCCCCTTGTGGGACCTAACATGTACTGGCAAGTCCTGGAAGTGGGGTATCAAGGAAGAAGAAGCTTTTGAACAAATTAAGAAGTTGCTAACCAATGCCCCAGTCATGGCCTACTTCGCCAAAGATGCTAAGACCCGCCTTGTAACGGATGCATCACCTGTTGGTCTTGGAGCAGTTCTAGAACAACAACAAGAGGATGGTTCATACAGACCAGTGTACTATGCCAGCCGCAAGCTTAGTAACGTGGAGAAGAGATACTCCCAATTTGAAAGGGAGGCACTAGCCGTCCGGTGGGCCTGCCAAAAATTCTACCTTTACCTGTACGGAATCGAGTTTGAACTCCGCACAGACCACAAACCGTTGGTAACCGTCCTGGGCGCCAAGAGCACACCCCCATCGGCACGCATTGAAAGATGGTTGTTGTGTACCTCCAGCAATTTCGTTACACGTGACACACATTTCAGGGAAAGAGAACTCTGCGGATGCTCTAAGCCGGCCCCCAGTAGGTCCAGCTCAGGAGCACGATGCCTGTGAGAGTACAGAATATGCCTGCAGCATAGCTAGTAAAGCCCTCCCAGCAGCACACACAGCCCAACAAGTTGAGCAAGCATCTGGAAAAGACCCCACATTACAATTGGTGCGTCAGGCTGTTACCTCGGGAGACTGGAATCGCTTATCAGGCACAATGTACAAAGCTTTGTCAGAAGAACTGTGGGTTCTTGGCCAGCTTGTCCTCAGAGGTAATCGTATTGTCATGCCAGAAAGCCTCTGGAAGAATACTATTGCACTCGCACATGAGGGTCACCAGGGTATGACGCGCACAAAGGCCCGCCTCAGAGAAAAGGTGTGGTGGCCTAACATGGGCAAGCAGGTTGAAAAGTTTGTAAAAGCCTGTCATCCTTGCCAGCTAGTCGGCCCTAGAAGTAGGACCGAACCTATCAGGTCAACAACACTACCCGAAGTTCCATGGGGTGACATCGCCGTTGACCTATTGGAGATTCCCGGCGGAAACCACCTGCTTGTAGTAGTAGACAACTACTCGCGCTGGCCTGAAGTTATCTTGTTAAAGAAGACAGATGCATCACACGTCACAAGAGCCATGGAGGGTATCTTTCAAACACATGGCATACCTGAAAGTGTCCGCAGTGATAATGGCCCGCCATTCTCCTCTGCAGAGTTTGCAGGCTTTCTAGATTACCTAGGGATAGTTCACCTAAAAGGAATCCCCTACTGGCCGCAGAGTAATGGTGAAGTTGAGCGCTGTAACAAGACTTTACTGAAGATAATAAGAATCGCCAGTTTAGAAGGTAAAGCCTGGAAAAAGGCATTACAAAATTTCCTCTTCCAGTACAGAACCACACCTCACACGGTGACTGGATTGTCCCCAGGCGAGCTCCTGATGGGTCGACGCCTCAATGATAAACTTCCAAAAGTAACCATTCCAAGTGAGAGAATCACCGAGGCGCACTGGCAGCAGCTTCTTCGGGAAAGAGACGCACAGGGGAAACTTCGACAGAAAGAGTATGCAGACAGCAAGTGGTCAGCAAAATACAGTGATATCGCTGAAGGAGATTGCATCCTGCTCAACAAGAGCCATAACAACAAACTGTCTCCCAACTTTGAACCAGTACCATACAAAGTGGTCGAAAAGAAGGGCAATGCTGTCCTTATAGAAGATCAGGAGGGAAACACGAAGCTGCGCAATGCGAGCCACATGAAAAAGTTTCTTCAACCAGACCCTTGCACTGAAACCACTGAAGTCGATGGAGGAGATGAAGCAGAGGACATGCCCACTGGGAGGCAGTCGGAAGCGACTTCTTTGATCCCGCCAACCAATAATGATAAGCACCCTACCCTACCTCCTGAATCAAGTGCAAGTCCCCTTCCTTCAAGGCCCACTTGTGTTAGACGCCCTCCAGCATGGATGAGTGACTTTGTATCTTTTTGTGCTTGATCTCTTTTTTTACATGCAGATGCTGATCTATGTACATGACTCTGTCAATTTAGTTGTTTGTTGTTTAAAGACATTGGACATTGGTTATTTGTACATTAGCTGTCTGCATGACAGGGAGTTTTGTATTAAGTGAAGGGGGGATGTAGTGTCGTGGTAGTGACGTTTGTCACGTGACCTTTGCAACCATGTGCTGTGTAGAGTCCGCCATCTTGTTAATAGAATTGTTGTGTTCCTGGAGTCTCGTGTGTTTTCTTCTCTTGCGAAGCTGCTACACCTAATAATATGGAAAAGTATATGGCTTTCATGCTTGGCAACAACTTAGTGTTCCTTGATAGTTTCCAATTCATGAGTTCCAGTTTGGAAAAACTAGTGAGTAATATACCAAGAGAATCATTAAAATATACCTCTCAAGTACTCGAAGGTCAAGAGCTTGATCTGACAGCTAGAAAAGGAGTATACCCATATGACTATATGGACAGTTTCAATAAATTCAATGAAAAGCTACCACCGAAAGCAGAATTTTACAGTATATTAAATGATGAACATATATCAGACGAAGACTATCAACATGCCCAACATGTGTGGAATACATTCTCTCTCAATAACATGGGTGACTACCATGACTTATATCTTGCATCTGATATCCTTCTGTTAGCTGATGTATTCGAAAACTTCAGGAAGACATGCTTAGAATACTACAAGCTTGATCCCTGTCATTATTTCACATCTCCCGGGTTATCATGGGATGCCATGTTGAAGATGACGAACATTAGATTAGAGCTTATGACTGATGTTGATATGTTTCAATTCATAGAAAAGGGCCTACGGGGTGGTATCAGCTACATAGCCAATCGTTATGGAAAAGCAAACAATAAATACATGAAAGAATACGATGAGAAGGCGCCCTCAAAGTATATCATGTATCTCGATGCTAATAACCTTTACGGTTGGGCCATGAGTCAGTACCTACCAACAGGCGGATTCAGATGGATGACTCAGAAACAGATTGATAAGATAGACCTTGCCAAGTATAAAGAAGATAGTGAGAAGGGTTTGATACTGGAAGTCGACTTAGAATACCCTGAAGAACTACATGACCTACATAACGACTACCCATTGGGACCGGAAAAGGTGAAAGTAACCAATGATATGTTATCTGAGTACTGCAAAAACATATCTAAATATAATATATCAACCGGTTTAGTCTCCAAATTGATTCCAACCTTGAGGAAGAAAGAAAAGTGTGTATTGCATTACAGGAACCTCCAATTATATATTAATCTCGGTTTGAAAGTGACCAAAGTTCATCGAGTATTGAAGTTCAATCAGTCCCCTTGGTTGAAGCAATATATTGATTTCAATACTGAGAAACGTACGAATGCCAAGAATGCCTTCGAAAAGGACTTCTTCAAGCTGATGAACAATAGTGTATTTGGGAAAACAATGGAAAACATCAGAAAGCGAGTAGATGTAAGATTGGTAACTGATGAGAAGAAACTGTCGAAATACACCATTAAGCCAACTTGTGTCAGCAGTAAGATCTTCAACGATAATCTAGTGGCTGTGCATAAGATCAAAGAGACACTTACTCTCAACAGGCCGGCATATGTGGGTATGTGCATCTTAGATCTAAGCAAGACGTTAATGTATGATTTCCATTATAACTACATTAAAGATAAATATGGAGACAAAGCCAAGCTTCTATTCACTGATACTAACAGTCTCACATATGAAATCGAAGCTAAAGATGTGTATAAAGATTTCTGGAAAGAGAAAAATACATTTGATAATAGCGACTACCCTGAAAGCTCACCTTATTTCGATAAGACAAATAAGAAAGTAATCGGTAAATTCAAAGACGAAGCCGCTGGAGTACCCATTTGTGAATTTGTAGGTCTAAGATCAAAGATGTATAGTTATATCAAGGACGATCATAAAGAAGGAAAGACTGCCAAAGGAATCAAGAAGAATGTAATCAAAAAGAATATCAAACATGAGAACTACAGACAAACACTCTCAAATAATGAACAGATGTATCATAAGATGAAGACAATGACTTAGTAGCTATGAAATCAATAAAGTATCAGTCAGCTGCTTTGATGATAAAAGGTATATACATGATGATGGAGTGACAAGCTATGCACATGGACACAAAAATATCAACATTAGTCATATTCCTTATTCTCATATTGGTCCCAGTATTAGTCTCAGTATTGGTCCCAACCCTTATTCTCATATTGGTCCCAGTATTAGTCCCAGTATTGGTCCCAATCATGATCCAAGGTTTTGGTTCCAGACCTATGTCCCGGGTTTTGCTTTTGGTTCCAACCCCTATCCCAAGATTTGATTCCTTTATTTTATTCCTAGGTTTTGATTCCGTATTTGGTTTCAGCATTTGGTTTCCAGCATTTGGTTTTTTAACATTTGGTTTTTTAACATTTGGTTTTTCCAGCATTTGGTTTCAGCATTTGGTTTTTTAACATTTGGTTTTTTAACATTTGGTTTTTTAACATTTGGTTAATTGTTGGAGAAATACAATGCAAAAAACCAGCACAGACAACAATATGGAAAAATGTGCTGGGACCCCTAATTACTATACTACTAAACCTCCTGTTCCCATACTATACGGTCACTGGATACACCCTCTCCCCAAACGCTATCAAGTCATCTATTGTCATGACCCTTGTTACAGGACCTGGCGACCTCGATGAAATCCTCCCGACCTCCTTAGCCAATTGGAACAGAGATTTCACCCGCTATAACATCGTTTATTGTCATGACCCTTGTTATAGGAAACAGCATCCTAGCACAAGTTTTCACACATCATAAGGGTCTCATCTTCTATCATGATGCTTGTTATAGGAAACGGTGTCTTCGTGACAGTGCGCCATAAGGGACTCATCTGCTATCATGATGGTTGTTATAGAAAACAGCGTCTTTGTTGTAAGCATCATACCCAGTTACTTTCCTTGTCGACCTGATCTCAAATGTCACTTGCTGTGCCCCCCAGTCTAATTGCTCGTCCCTGCCTTCCGTAGTGCCTTCCAGAAAGCTATGCAGATGCATGCCCCTACCATTCCGGACCAAGAAGCTACACTATGGAGATTTCACTTCTTCTCCTGGAAAGGCTTTCTGTGTAACTCACGAGTGTCCTTCTTGCTCCCATAGGGTGTAGAAACATCACTCACCGCCTACCCTTTATCATGTATTACAAATCCCACGCCAAGTGTCACGAAATAGATGAAACCTTTCGCTGTTGCCCTTCCACTTCTCGCCTCGAGGACTGTGATGAAAGTGACAGCTGTCTCCTCCAAGTACCAAGCCACTTCCGACAGTGAAGACGATTGGCACAACGATCACTTTTCATATTAATTGCATTTCAGAACGCGTGTCCATCCTCGTGCTACTGGTAGATAATCATCCTGTGGGCCACAACCACCTACATAATGCTTGTCGCAGACACTTCACCGATGTTTGGCAATACCAGCAGGAAGAGTGTTCAAACCCTGCCTTCCCAGAAGGGTTTATCTACCAGTACACGAGTCTAACACCGCCTACCTCACCCTAATTTCACCCTTTTCTCTCCCAGGGTGTCTACCACCACCCCAGATGATGACATTCCACTTTTTTGGTGAACCTTCTAAAGAAGAAAAAGACATTCATGTACATCCATGTTTCTACAGCAATCGGTTTTTCCCCAGGAACAGGACCATTGAACTTGGCGGGACCCATAACCTTCACAATTTGTGGATAGGCTTTCGATAAAGTGGAAGCCATACATTACGACCCGTGTTACCTCACTTTAACTCCAAGAGAACGCCTAAATCACTTCAAACCCTGCTTCGTCTATAGAAGAGATACACCACCATTCCGTGAACTTGGGTTCGCTTTCTCTTTCAGATCCGGTACACCAACGTTGGCTCTGTAAATACACCCACGATTACTCTCATGACCGAGGCATCCCCTGCACGGTTCTGTTCCTCTTACGCAAAGACCCAGTCCACTTTCATACCCACAAACGATGTGAAAAGGAAGTGAATCAAGCTCTCTGAAAGGCCAAGCTATGGAGTTACTCCAAATTATGTAGAGATAGTAGCAAAATTCTGAGACGCTCTGATCTGGACCCTTGTGACACGGCAGCTTTCAGTAATGCGCTAAAAGAACCTCCTAAGTATTCCTTTTTTACTTTTTAGAAATGACTTCCCAGCGTTGGATAAGTATGATCAACGTCTTTGACGCAATGGGAGAATGGTTGTTTTCAAGAAGCAAGCTAGGTCGTGACCCCTACCACTTTCACACACACACACACACGTGTGAAATGGAAGTATGTTACCTTTACAAGAAGTTCTCTCTCTGCAGCTACCCCCACATGGCTGTCAGGCAAAGGGTCCAGTACATTGCAAGCGGTCTAGATCCAGCAGACAGATGTTGCTTTCGCAATGCGTTATGTAAAAAAATAAAAAGTAACTTAAAAAAGACACTCCATCTGTTTTTTATCTCGCCAGAGATCCCCTTAGCCATGGTAACACGCAGAAGCGGAAATAGAGTAACGGGACACTGTCACTTACACCACCAGTGCAGACCTATGAGGCTAGCGGCATACCAAACACTTCGATGCCCCCTCCCTTTTCCCGCCGTGCTATCCCCTCGCAAACTAAGGGCCAACTACATGACCATCTTAAGAAACGGATTTCCCTTCCTGAAAAGGTCCCCATTCAACTTCTAGGGTTATCTTCTTTTCATTCAATTGATAGGTCAACGGCATCTTCTGTTCCCGACAAGATTCCACCAAGTAGACTTACACTTCACTTGCCTCTGCAAACTGCTACGGGAACCCCTATTAGTTCCTCACCTACAGCACCTGTTGTTTCCCTCCTAGATCCCATACGGATTTTCAAACCATATGGTGAAGACGAAGAAACTTACAGACACTTACATCCCTTCTGCTCAGTACATTTGGAATTACGCACCAGAAAAGAAATCGAAGATCTCATAGCACCATGCCCCCCTCGACATACACTACCTCTCCCAGTAACAAGAAGGAATGCCCTTTTCAGTCATTTCCGCCACATTTTCCCTCCATTCCATCACCCAGACTGGGACTCGGACTGGGACTTGGACTGAAAACAAACTCTTCTTTTTTCTCCTAGTCCAAATCAGAATATTAAAGTGTTACGATGAAGATTCCACCATACCGCCCCACTGTCACGTGCACCTAACCTGCTACCGCTTCCTGAGTGTATGGGCGAAACTCCGGACAAAGCCGTGTCACTCCAAAGTCAATCTACCCCATCCAGTCAATGAGTCACGCAACAGACTCTTCCGACATCACCTTTTCATGATGCCATTACCCTTTTTGGGCTAAGACATTATTTTCTCTCTCTCTTCTCACAGAGTTTCAGCACACCATGCTACCCGTCACTTACTTTCGTTGCTCTGACACCATCCTCGCATGCTATTTTGACTACACACAAACTACCCGAAGATGGTATCCTGCAGTCACCAGGTCTTCACTGGTAGTGTCACACCAACTTACTTTGCGAAAAAGGGTTATTTCCTCCGAACTACTCGCGCAGTTACAGCTACGACGGTGGGTTCCCTTTTATTTTTTTACACCTCTTGATCCTGAGGAACCCCCAGCTTTCCAAGCCCCGCTAGGATCAGCCTTCTTTTTTGATTGATACCATTTCCTGTCGGGGAAAATAAGTTAGTTGTTTATAATAATAAGTTGAATATTAAATGTACAAGAAATTAGTTAAATGATTACGATAGAGTGCAACATTTCGCAATAGATTGAACTTAGTCCGCAGTTTATCAGCTGATGTACCTTGCACGCGTTAATAAACCAAATAAGGAAGGAGATCATGTGAACATTGTAACTTTGCTCTAGGTACATCGTACGATAGTTCTATTACTGTAAGCCGCACATGTGATAGGTCAAGGTACTGTTTTGTTCAAGATAGTAGTGAAAACTGTAAGCGCACTTGCATTGTATTCAGATAGCAGAACCCTTGAAAGTGTAAGGACGGTTGATTAAACTCGTGATTGTTATGTAGATCGTCTGTCTGATTGTGATACAGTCCTCAATTGAACCAGCAGGCGGAATAGAAATTCCGCAACATTTCCATCTCAGATCTTCCCAAAACCTATGGCAATGTACAGTTCAATAAAATGCACCACCATTGGCACTATCACGGCCATTGCAGGGAAGCCCTAGGATCCTTTCGCACCTTCACCAACACGCATCTGTGTAGTGTCACGGTAACAGGGGAGATAAGCGTTCCATTCTACTTGAGAGGAAATTTCAAAGTCAGCTTCAAGTCCACTCACAGTCAGTTTTTCAATCAAGGCAGACTAACACATGCTGTTCTTCACATCTAGACAAAGAGATGCAGCCGTATACTATCACTGGTTCACAGACAATGTGGTGGCACGCCTACTTTACAACAGACGACGCTACGACCCCACGGTTCCTCCAAAAGCACGACAGTATCCTAGCACTTTTTGTCACGATTGTTGCACCGGACACTTACCCACAATACTATTCCCAGCAACCAACTGAACTGATTTTTTGATCCTCAGGTCTTTGCGTAACTTACTGCCCTTTTCCCTGGTTTTGTGACAACAACCTACGACACCTAACCTGTCACGCAAACTAACACGCCTGCATCTGTTGCAGTGCCACTCCACATCAGCTACACAACCTCATCGGTGCTGGCCCCACGGCAGGATCATGTAGGATTGGTGTTTTCTCAACCCCGTCTTGTTTCGCAAACAACCCTATTTCTACTGTAATTTTTTGAAACGCTGATTAAAGTTCTTGAAACATGACATGGTGTTGTGTGACTTGATTGCGTGGCGGATGGCGTGACGTGTGCTGTTGTGTGACGTGACCCCTGACCTGTAATGCATAGTTTAGGTGACCCCAGGTCAAAAGGACCCACCCGACGTGCATTACTACTACTGTCCTCATTTTTAAACCAAAATCCACAGATATCAAGTCCTCCAGTTCTCCAAAAGTCAAAATGTCCAAGTGAATGGCATCTTCTGCTGGTCTCATCAACATAACAGAGGAGCAGGCTAAAAAAGTTAACATCATCTTTAGCATCCTTGAAGGAGAGGGTAATGTACAAATGGAAGGATGAGTTTCATGGCTGAAAATGCAAGAGGATGGCACACTGACACTACATTGGAGTGTTCGATGCAATGCTCCAGAGGTAGCTGGGAACATACAGTATATTACGGGCTGCAAATTTGACAAGACAATGACTAAGCAAAAACATGCAACAAGTAATGGTCACTTAATTCTTGTAAAATTGTTTTAAAAAAATTTTAAAGAATTTTTTAAAATGTTTTCAAATTTTTTTTAATTTTTGAAAGCTTTCGTCATCTCTTCAGATATCCATATCGGGAGTTAATTTACTCACACAAGCCAACATATCAAGACTCCGCTTGTGGTGAGTGCAGGTTGCACAGGGGCTGGTATGCTTTCGCAAGCTAAAATTTATCAGCCTGCATGGTTAGTATAACATGTATATTGGCTTGAAGTGACCAGTATGTAAGCAGCACTTCTAAGTGAGACATATTGCTAGTGATTGTCAGAAACTCTCAGAAACTGCAAAAAATGTATTGCACTTGCATTGTACTTGCACTGTTAGAAATGACAAGTTTTCTGTCAGCAGTGTTTCAGGTTTGAAATTTCAAAATGGCCGCCCTTTTGTCTCCATAGATTCGCATACTTAAAAGCTGAATATCTTATTACATGGACCGCTATGATCTGTGGGACGGAGGAAAGCACATGGTCTATTGACATTGAGAGACTGGCCACTCTGCGATGAGAATGCTTTGACATTTTTCCTTGACTTTGCCATATCAAGCTGAGGTAAGTCCATTTCATCCTATTTAATAAACTTGAGCTGTTTATTAATTTCCTTCATTTTTTCCAAGGAAAATTATTTGTGTATTGAATTCTAAAATTCTTTCTTGCTTTACACTGGTCTTGCCTTGAAAAAATGGAACTGCATGCTAGGCTTGCATGGGTTTGAAATTGGAACACTTGTTAGGCTGCAGTAACAACTTTTGATCAGCAAATTAAAGCAACCATAAACAGCAATAGGGAAAAATAGGCAGTCTATGACTGCATGTGCCTAGTGATATGAAAACTAGTATCATCTGCAATGACTACACGATACAACAACAAAGAGAAACTTTATTGTGAAATAAGTATCAACTGTAAAAATTCATAATTGAACAAGAACTTCGGTTGCTCACAAGTGTTGACAGATGAGTGACAAAAAATTTTAATTAGTGCTGGTTTTGTTCGATTTCGCTGATATTTTAACACGAAGAAGCTGGAATGTTAAGGAATAGATTTTACTTTGAAGAAGTTATATATCGCTGCATTTCAGATTAAATTCTTTGCATAGCATGCTTTTAAGCATGATTGTGCAATTGGATATGTTTGTTTCAGAAGCAAAAACTGCTTGAAAAAGGTACATATTTGCAATTGCCGAGATGAGTCTGTAGTGAAAAATGGGTTTTTTGATGAGTGCTATGGTTTGAATTTTTTTCCTGCTAAAATGCCCCGATGCAGTTGAATCTTTGTAAACATACAAAACTTACCAACGTTCAACAGCACAACATGAGCACATGGAGGGATCGTAGCAAAAGTTGCCATAAACGTCACGTCTTCTCGGGATACGAAAATCAAACGAGCATTGCTCGAAAGTGGTCTCGGGTTCATGGTGAACAGGGGGGGTTGGAAGCCCTTCCCATGATGCATTAGGAATCAACTATATTATCAACCGTCAATTGTCACGTGACCTGTTATTTGTACAGGGGGATCTTTTCCCAAATCTGTAAGTTGATTAACAATGCATTACCCGTCAAAGTGATGAGGTTTTCTTTGTTGTTGTGAGACAGCAAGTTTCTCATTGACTCGCAGTGAATCGGACTTGTGCCGTCTTGCCTTCGTTCCCAGTAGAATTTTGTCACAAAATTTTAATTCCAGTCACCAACTTTCGTTTTTGTCGGTTCACCAACAGATTGGTTTAGTTCGCCAATTAATTTCTCAGTTTGTCAGCATCTCATAAAATAGAGTAGGATCTTCAAAATCGCCAAGTGGTAAAAACAGAAGTAAAAACGGATTGGGGATCTATAGTGCAAATTAGTTTACAATCTTGTAAGCACTTTCGTATTTGGTTACGTTTAAGATATGTTAAATAAAGCTTAGGTCTAAATGATCTCATTAAAGTTATTTTTAACGCAACAAATGTCGGAGATTAGTTTCTTAAAACATTTTTCATGAGTATCGACCAGTGCATGTGTGGGTTTTGCATGGAAATAACAATTTATTTCCCATTAAGCTTAAGCAAATATTTCTTGCTGGCTCTGTAGTATGGTAAAAAATTATTTGCTGTTATTGTGCAAATTTTAGGCTATTTGTATCCATTTAATTCATAAAAACAAGACCATTTTGCCATCATCTAAACTACTAGATCTTGATGTTTGTTATAATGACAACAAAAGTTGGGTAGCTACTGAAGCCTCTGATAATATCCTTTGGTCTGTTTAATTCAAAGAGTGCTGTGGATTTTTGTCATCTAAGATTAGTTGAATGAAAGATCTTTATGTTGCCCATTTAGTCCAGGTTTCAAGTGTTTACAAAATCATAACATTTAATTCTCCAGACATTGCATTTTCTAATTTGAGGTCATTAAGTTTTTGAATTTCCCACAGGTTGTTTCAAGAACTCCTAAGCTTCCACACCCAACTGAAATAAGGACTTTCTTTGTCAAGTATCTGCATGTCAGTCATAGCTCTTGATCAAATGGAATATACTGAAAGCAAATGATCTTGTCATAGCTATGTTTCATATGTGTGTGTGTTCTGACCCTAATATTGTAATTTATTATATGTCATTTGGCTTCCTAACCTTGTTAACTTTTTAGTTATTTTAGGAAGCCAACACCCTTTCAGTTCTGATTTTTATTTCATGTTAATTTAATTTCTGTCAAGTGTAAGGGTCAATAAAAGTTGTTGTTGTTGTATAGGCTGGTACCTAATATACCTGTAATTCAAATGTATTTTCCATGAAAATATATATTCTCCTTTTACTGTCTGAGGGTCTTTGATTTGAACCACTGCCATTCCTCTGGATTCCTCTGATAGGACTTTTACATTTTTTTAAAAAACTTTTTTCATTCATACTTTATATTAATTTTAAAATAATGAGTCCTCTAACCACTATTGGTGTCCTCCACGGTCGAAGTTGCCCACCTCTAACCACGTGAGATTTAAAGTTATCTAGCTTTTGTCCGTTAAAAGATTGGGAGTTGTCCTTTTCAACACGCAAAGCTTGTTACATGTTCTTTGTGTTATGTAAGTAATGTTTTCATTGGTTGCATTTTCAGAAAGATATATGATTTTAATTTTTTTAATGTGGGCACATTCGACCTTTTCTTGGAATCGCACTTAAAAATGGCCGCAAGCTCTCAAATATCGCTATCACGTGACTTAGAATATTACCACGCGATGCTGAGAAAACCCCTCCAGTACCACTTTGTTTTAGAAAGTCGAAAACTTTGAGGAAAAAAAATGCAGTAAAGGTATAACTATTATACTGTACTTACACGTCTGTGAAAAAAAAAGTAGGCCTGAATTTCAATCTAACTTTAGCTAAATTTTGTAACTTTCCTAGATTAGGTGGTTCTCTCTTGAAAAAACTACACATTGTTCCTGTGTGATAGGAACATATTGTGTGTAAAGATTACACGATTTGGCTAAAAGCTCTTTGTTCCACAGCACGAAATGTACGTCTTGACATGAAAAATTTTTAATGTGGGCAGATTCGCCGAGAAGGTTTTTTTGCGTTTATCTCACTCCCGTTTTAATCCAGAGAAGCGAGATTTACACAAGATATATTTCAATACTTAGCCAACAATCAAAGCTTTGTTAGGAGTTATTACCTCTCAATGCTACTAAGCTGGACCTACTTAAAGTTTGAGAAATGTGGGCAAATTCGACCAAAGACAATGAAATTTTTTATTTTTATTTTCATTGATTTCTCCATGTCAATAAAATTTTAAGACACCAAATAAACTGCAGTATAAAGATACTTTTCTCAGCAAGAGAATGATGCAATTTTAATATCTTTCCGTTAAATTACAATAAAGTTACAATTAGTCAAAGGGAAGCAGTTTTTTTTTCCTCTAATTTTGATTCATGTTTTTTTATACATTCAATCTTCGATATCTCGTACCCGTTTTAATGAAATTTTAAACTACCTCCTGAGTTTAAACAACTTGAACAGCAAAGTGTGCACAACAAGTTTGGAACAATATTGTCAAATACTTTTGGAGATATCCTCGAAGTAGTAAAATCCATAAAAAATCAGTAAAAAGTTTGAAGATCTGCTTTAACATCATCGTTAAAGCCTTTCTTTAAAATATATTAATGTGAGTTTAACACAGATAATAGTCCAATATTACATCAATGTGTCATACAAGTTTGAACGTTTTTAAAATAAAATACCTTCATTTATCAGCTTATAAAGACATCTATTTTAAAAAACACATATTTTTGGGAGAAATTTAGTGTCAAACTTTGAAGAGCTGTTGCGCCATTATGTGTCAACCAAATTAAACGTTTTGTTTACTGACTGTTGCACTAGGTCGGTACTTAATCTGGAAGCTCATTGTATTTGAATAAAACCAAAGGAAGATATTGCACTTTAAAATTTCCAGTTGATCAATGTCAATGTGCTGCTGTTAGAATGTTGTGCAAAGAAAGTCGCAAAAACTCGAAATTTTAACTCAGCTTTTTTTAAATGGCAATCAACAGAAAGAACACATCTTGGACTATACTTTGCGTGATTTTCAAGCTGTTTCGTTAAAACGTGAATTTTCTACCGTTTTTCAAAGTTATTTTTAGGTAGCAAAAAAGTGCGCATTGCGGACCTATTTTGTGGGCATTTTTGACCAAGATGGCCGAAGTTAAAATATACTAAGATAGTGACTGGAATTTCTCCTTTTTGCCCGGGGTTCTTAGACAGTTTTATAGAAGAAGTCTTTTTCTCTCTTTTGGTGAAGATCCTGTCCAATCTGGTCAATATCAGAATCTTTTAGCGTTAATTAAGTATCGGAGAAGTACGCATTGTGGACCTATTTAACGTGGTCATTTTAGATCAGAGACCACCGTAAACAGTCAAGATTTTTACACAGAGCAAGACCAAGTTATGAACACACAGCCAGAAGAAGGTCAAGACTTAGAATCCAGTCAACCACCCTCAGACCCCGAAGACAATTCTAATGATGAGGACTACGAAGAATTTCAACTGCAAGAGGAGTATTTTACATCAGCAACTCCCAAGAACGCTCGTCACAAGTGGTTGATCCTGTTCTACAAGTGGCTCAACACTGCCGATGCAGGGAGGGAAAAGAACAGAAACAGGCTGCAACATGCCTCGCATATTAGGATCATGCTAGAGGACCTGCAGCCTGGCGGTGATGACATCGACATCCTATCTCGAGACGAAGGCCAAATTCTCTGGACTGACTGGGTTGATGTTAAACTTCTAGAACGTAAATCTGGTACCATTAATGGCTATTTGGGAATGCATGAGAAATTCCTGCAATTTGTAGTCGAGGAGCGAGTCCGTGTCACAGATTTCCCTCCTGTGGAAGATGACGCAAAAAGAATCTTTAGAAACATAATACCAAAGCTTAAAGGCTGGCGGAAAACAGTGGATCTCGAAGGAAATGTGGAAACTAATCAAAGGCGCATGGATGAGTGCACATATCGCCTCACGACAGAAGACGTAAAGGCGTTCCTTTCGTGCCCCGCTGTTCTCAGTGCGAAAAAATATATTTGAAAAGGCCAAAGAAAAGTCAATTCTCACCATCTATGAAATGTGAGAGGCCAGAGACTACCTAATCACACTGGTTAGCCTCAAGACAGGTACTCGTCCTGGCGCATTGGAGAATTTGAAACTGCAAGAGTATTTCAATGCCAGCACTGATCCCACAACAAATCACAAAGTGCTACTGGTTCCGCAGCACAAGAGACAAAACGACGGGCCAGCACCATTTTCTATGGATGATGAATTACAAGAGCTCTTCAACATCTATGTTCATGAAATACATCCGCAGTTTCCATTGCCAACAGGCGCAACCATTTTTCTGCGCAGCGATGGCACTTCCTTTGAACATGGCTGCATCTCAAAACGTCTTCCCCAATTCTGGAAAAGAAGTAATGTAAGACCAGACATCAGAGTAACAGGCACAAATATCCGCAAGTGGATCGTAACAGCATGCTATTAAAAGAAAAGGGAAGGTCTAAACGTTGATGAGGACGTGCTTAGGCGCGCCATGTGTCATTCTGATAGAGTGGCCAGAAAGTGCTATCTCAGAGAGGATATGACCACCACCGCAGCATCTGCCATGGACATCATATCCATGTGCACCTTGAGCGAAAAACACTACCACCCTGACCCAAACATCGTAGCCAAACCGAGATCTGTTGAATGTGCAGTAAGCCCATCATCCAACGCTCAGTCGTCTAATGCTAACAATTCAGGTCATCTCTAGCCCAAAAGCAGTGAATGTAACTGAAATAGAATCGCCAGCAGGTCCTGCAGGTAAGTCTCCAGGAGAGAGAAAACTTTCCAGCAAACAGGAAGATGCCATTTTAAATGTTTACGATGACCTTATTAGGTCCAGTGACAAGATAGTTACTGATCATGTCAGATGTTCAATGAAGCATGATCCAAGTCTTCGTGTTCTTGTGCCCATTCCGGGCATGGTGAAGAAAGTTGTGGACCGAGACCGTTATCTTCAACATAAGCAAGGCCAAACAGAACCAACCATGAGACCAGATGACCTCCCAGAGATGCAGGAGGCATTTAACACCATTGACGAGCTCCCACCACTTTTGAAAGTAAAGGGCTTCCAACGCTGCGTCGACAAGGTGAGGAACATCCGCAAATTTCTAAAGAAAAATAAAGCAGCGTCAAATTAGCTTTTTGCTCTGGTTGCGTTTTTTCTTCTGTTGGGTTGAGCATCTCTGGTTAAAGTTTGCATCAGGGATGAAGGAGATACTCATCGCCATGACCGTGAAAAAAAAACGTTGAAATTCAAGAGTTGACATTAAAAAGTTGACATTAAAATTTGAAATTACCAATACAAGTAGCTTTGGTGGGTTGACCATCTCTGGATAAAGTTTACCTCTTCAAGGACGAAAGAGCTGCCCATCGCCACGGCCATTCTGTTTCCTGGAACAAGAAAAACAAGAAAAAAGTTGAAATAAGTAGTATAGCTCAGCCAAGCTGAACTTCTGTAACATATCATTGTAAATAGAATTGTGTCATACACAAATCTAAATTAATTCTTATTTATTGTACCTTGAAGTTGTACGTAAAATTGTAAATATTTTAATTGTAGATAGATCATTGTATATATTGTAAATAGTTCCCGGCGACATGAGTCCAGCTGGTGACTGGATGACACCCTCCAGGGACTGAGCAGTTTGTCAGGGATTCAACACAAGCTGGGGTGCCAGCCCCCGGGGCGTGCCCCACAAACACGCTCAGTCTCTGGCTAGTACTCTTCCCGTTTGATACGGCAAGGGGGAGGCGGACTGGGAAACCAAAATGATAATATGGTTTCTTTCTGCTGCCCAAGAACTGTACGAAAAACCACAAAAGGGGTGATGAGCCCCTCCAGTTTTGTGCAAGCCTGTGCTATGCCTCTCAAGTTTCAACTTTAACCGCAGAATCCTCTTAGAACATTTCGACCTCTGGAGCTTACAGACATTTAAGACCAAAGTATAACAAAAAAACCTCACCCAAAATTTTTGGTTACCTAAATAAAAGAAAGATCAATTATTGGACTATATTGTGTGTAATTTTCAAGTTGTTTCAATAAAAGCTTGACCTTTTTTTGTCATTAGAGGTGCTTGGGAATTTTGGCCAAAAGCTTAAAAACCTAAAGAACATTTCATGTTAAGTATTAAAGACCAATCCAAGAATTATACCTAGCCTAAATATCATTCAATTCCACCTACATTGAGACAATCCAAGAAACTATTAAAAACAACAACTCGCACAATGTGGGCATATTCAACCTTCAATGTGGGCACATTCGACCATGTGGGCAGGTTCAACCCGGCAAGTGGGCATATTCGACCTCTCATGTGGGCAACTTCGACCGTGTGGGCAAATTCGACCTCCTGTGTGGGCGGCTTCGACCTGCGTGTGGGCAGGTTCGACCGGGACACTAGCTTTTTTTGTTATATGTACAAGGTAGTTATTTGGGTCATTCCTCTGGTGTTTAAAACACACCAGGCTCTGCAATGATCACTTTACTTCAAATATTCAATAATTTATAACATGAGAGCTAGCATTGTTCCAGATATACTAGAATTCTTCATTGTAGTTATATTTTTTTTTTACTATCCTTCACATTGTCAGTAGTGGGAGGTGCAATAGCCTCCTCCCATGTGCAGTTGTCCCCAGATAAAGCAGCCTAGTTCCGACCCGACCAGGACATTGTGTTGTGTTCTTGGTCAAGACACTAAATACTCTCACAGTGCCTCTCAACAATGCTACAGCTGTATGGACTAGCATTAAGAGAAAATGAGGTCTCTTGCTAGCATCCAATCCAGGGGGCAGTAGAAGTACTCCTGGTTGCTTCATGTTAAAGAAACCGATAAGCTCCAGCCTGATACGAGCCACTTGGCTCATATGCAGAAATTACCTTCACCTTGTCGGTAGTGATTATTGATTTTGTTACATTTAGCTGGGTCTGGAAAGGTATTATCAGGATCCGGAATTTTACCAAACTATGGTGCAGGATTCCAGGCTAAATTCAACATATCTTGACAGGATTTAACTTCAAAAATTTGGCATTTGGATGTGGGATGTTTCTTTTAATGGAATTTGGGAACTCATCATGACCCAAAAAATGTTTTTAAATCAACCAGGAAAGTGCTAAGTGGCGTCTTCTTTCCTGTACCCTTCTTTCCTCCATGTTTCAGGGAAATTCAGAGAAACTTATACAAATACTTTGATCTTGTCCTAGAGGGTGTGAGCTACATGCTTGCTATGCTGAAACTTAGAGATGTTTAAATAGTCAAATTTCCAAAGTGACAAGGACTTCAACAGAGGTTTTACCTGTTTAAATGTAGTACAACAGTTCAAGCCTGATTTCTTATGTAACTTTTATTTGAAAGTTAAAAATGTATTTGTTATTTTTCCGTCTTCTTTGCACCTCTGCGATATTTTGCGAGCCAATAGACTTCCATCGCACTAGCCTGTCTGGCTGGTGGAAGTCGTCAGCAAGTGATTTTTCTGATTTCTTTTGACTGAGCATCTTCGATTGATCAGCAAATAAGCTTTTATAAGGCTTATAGCCTTGAAGTTAATTTCAGCTTATTGACATTTGGGGGTTATCAGACATCAGAGAATTTGTTTTTGTGCGGCTTACACAAAGTGTAAAGCCACATTATGGTATCACCTGATTTATTTATTTATTTGTATGTTTGTCTACGAGAGTAGAGCACCTGTCACGTGGTGTAGTGTCTGCGGCGAGCTAGTAGTCTTGCTTGTAAGCTTGGGTTCGCGTAATTTTTTTCAGGTGATCATATCACAAGTTAATTCTCCTGGCACAAGCCAACAAACACAGACCCAGCTTGTGTTATAAGTGCAGATTGTGCAAGAGCGTTTACGCTCTTACACTGGTTGAATCTTCGGTACAGGTTGCAATGTTTTGGTTTTTTACTTTATCCAGTAGCGCACAAATTTGCGCTGACTCATAAGAACATTGGACTACGAGTAGTCGGTTTTTCTTCCTGAAATCCTCTGTGTGCGGAACTCAAAATTTTTTATGCAAACTAGGGAAAGAAAAAAGGAAGGAATGGGGATCGATTGCATGTTCCAGTAATTTCTAGCGCACCAGGAAAAGAACTGAGTAATTTCTAGAGGGGTAGGAAAAGAAAGAGACTGCTCGCAGTCTATGAGAACATATGGTTTGTACATACAAGTTTAGGTCGATAAGTATGTTCCACAAGCGACAGGTCAAGGGTTTGGTATCAGATAAACTTGTGCAAACAGGAACTGTTCCAAAAAAAATGATAACAGCTTACCTTTAATTAAAACAACAATTAATTTCTGGTGAAGTACTTAGCCCTGAGACACTACAGTTTCCTTTGAGGTGTTTATTTCAAGGAGAAACAATGACAATACTGTTTGTTGTTTCTCCTGTTTTGAAGTTTGCGTACGTTGTTGATGTACTTTAATTAGTCATCATTTCACTTTATCCGGGGCCCCACTGATGCAATGAGTTTCCTGGAAGACTTTACAATTCTGAAATCATATTATCTCACGCTGAGGAAGGAAGAAAGGTTTATTTAAAATATTGAAGGTAAAACATTTATTTTCAGTAATGTAATGCCTTTTAAACGCTGACGTATAGCATTCTCAGGCTTTTGGAAAAGTAATATCTCAATTACTTCAGTGCGGTGCTACGTCGCGCACAGGTTAAAAAGAATTATTTTAAAAACACTCCAGAGGATTTTCTTTTAATCCAGGAAACACAAACGCAACCTTTCCGTAAATGTTTTTTTTTTTGGGCAGAAAAAGAGAAAGCATTGAAGAAAACAAAATTAAACATGAAAAGCATGCATACACAAATAGGATTTGAACTCTTAACCTCTCGCGTGATGATCCAGCATGTATCAACTTGTGTATTACTCACAAGTATTTGAAAGTGTTAAATCTCAGTTTTGACCAAAAAAATTATCTTGCCGTTTTTGACTGCAGCACAGAGAAAACATGTGCAAATCCATGTAATGAAAACGTGTAAGCAGGCCTCAGTAACAAACAGTTTGTTGACCTTGAACTTTTTTTTTTCTATTTTTACAAATGACAACACAACCCTGAATGGATAAAGGTTTTATGCGCTTGTTCAAAACCTTGACTGCATTCACATCACAAGGACTTCGTTAACGAGCAATGCCTCATAACACCCTTTCATAATTTATATTCCAAGTTCAGTGGCTAACAGCCACTTTGATCTAAGTTGCATCACCCCTTTACTCCTTCACTTCATGTTAGACATTAAGAAACCCGGCAGAGTCGGGAACACCCCTTTGAAAAGGCAAGCAATACTCGTCAGAAGATATAAATTTACTACCTAAGAGAGAATAATCTGGAAGTTGCTTGAGCTTCATTAGAACCCTAAAAGATACCTCTTAAATGAAAGAACTGCGATCACCAACCACTACTGGTTTGTTTTGCCAACACCTGTCCATCAGATAGTGATTTATCATTTGAACAACTAGCGTTCTTTCCATTTTTGGGCCAACTGGGTCCTGTTCTGATTCGGAGTATTCTAAATCGTGAAATTTGCTCCAACGAGGATATAGGTTCTGACAATAGAGATCTGCCCTGTCCTCCTATTATCTAAAACAGGGCCGTACATAGCGGGGAGACAGGGTGGGGGGGGCAGTTGTCCCCGCCAGGAAAACTAATTTTTTTTCTAACATAGTGTTTGATTTTGTTGGGCTGTATACGGTCCCACAGATCCCTGTGAAGCTTTGTGGAGTTTGCCCCCACAGACAAAAAATCCTAGGTAAGGCCCTGTAAAAAGTGAAGCCTCGGAGCTGACGGGCTCATAGCAGCTTGAGGTTATCCCCGTTTTTGTAGCATGAAGTGGCTATGACTATTTCTACTCCCCCTGGACGGGATCCTAGTCCATCACAGATCATTCCCCTACAATTTTAAAATTCAAACATCTTCTCAGTAATCGTGTATGTGAATCAATTTTTTGTAACCCAATTTACATACAGGAAAATCTACAGGATTCCAATTACATGTAAAAAATCGAAGAGGCAAGAAAAACTTCTGGGACCAGGGTAACTCGTAAGCCACACATGTCCGCACGGCGGACCTATTTTTAGTATTTGTGGGTCAACAGCTCCATCTCTATTTCGCCTGTCAGTCATAGTTTACAGGTGACTTTTCAGGATGACGGCCATCTTGCGGGAGCGAGTGAAATGTTATATCGTGGCGCAACAATACAAGAAACCACAATGATGTTTCTCTTAATTCCATCTAAAATTATGTCTCATTTCCTTATGGAAACTGCAGTTGGTTTCAGCAGTATCTTACCAAAGCCTAACTTAAAAACTCATATACAAGCCTCAAAGTATATTTGCGCCCGCCTGGTTTCTTCTTCATTTCGAAATTGACGAAAGGAACCCAGTGAAAAGACACTCAACTCGGTGCTTGTTTTTTACGTGCAAAACAATGAAGTCAATTCGAGATCAATCGACCTTAAGATCTTCTATATATTGAAGCAGCAATTTATAGAACCTGTCTACAAATCATGCCAGGTATAAGTTGGCAATCGGTCATAATTTATATGGCATTTTGCGGGATGACAGCCATTTTGCCGAAGGGCAGAAATTGAGAACTTTTATGATAAAGATAAAAGATTGAAAAGGACATTTACAAACATTAAAATCTTACTTTACATTTTCCTTAAAGCATGAACAGAAGATACAGACAGCCTTTAGGTCACAAAAAACGAACCAAATCGAAGTAGCAACCAAGTGAAAACCTGCGAATGACCTTGAATTATGACAAAGTTCTGTTTACATCTGTGAAAACTTGCCCGAAGTTTGACGCGCTGTATCATGGGAAGGGCTTCCAACCCCCCTGCTTGGTGAAAAAATACAAGAAAAACCCGAGTTACGGAGACACACATATGCACGATAATGTGCCTTGAGCTCTACGAGCACTAGGCACAAAAAGTGAAGGGGGACACTTCATGACTTATTACACGTCGCCAAGAAAAAAAGTTAAGGGGAGGACACTTCATGACATATTACACGAAAGGCAAGTGTTACGGACACGTATGCACAATAACATAGTGCCTTGAGCTCTACGAGCACTAGGCGCAAAAAGGGAAGGCATAACAACAGAAGCAAAAAAACTACTCCGAAGTACCACTTCCTGATTTGCAAATTAGCGACTAGAATAAAGGAACCACAAGCAGTTTACCTTAACAACTGCCAAAGCCTTCAAGAAGAAAAAAGAAAAGTCAGTGTGAGAAAGAGAGTAAGTTTTGCCTTAATAAGCATAGTAAATATTAAAGTTATCACTAACTTAATTTTTTTAGATTGGTTGATTGTTTGAATGTCACTAATTTTGATTGGTTTGAATTTAGTTTTTGGCCATACAATAGGGCTAGTTCTATTGATAGTCATTTAGTTTGGCCTCTGTTGTCAGATGAAGACAGCCTTATACAAATGTGACTAAATCTGCAAATTATTTGAATCTGACAAATACCCATTGCTTCCACAGTCGAGTGTCTATGGATACCCTCAATCAATACTCTTGATCGGCACTTGAATGACACCTCAGTTGACACTCCATCAACATGTCGGCCAGTCGGGAGTCAACTACTGGTAATTTTTTAATCAATGCACGAGATGATTGACACTCGGCTGACTATCAACCACCTGTTGATCAAATATTGACAAAGTGTTGATCAAGTGTCAATAGAGTGTTACCCAAGTATCCATCAGGATGTCAATCAAGGGTATCAATCCAGAGTATCGATCAACACTCGATCATAGGTGCCTTTAATACACATGATCTGCTATGGGTTGCAAAATTGCTGAAAGTAAAAGTTTTCTCCATTGCTGGCCAGGAAAAATATTTTTCCATATTCTTATAAGGATTACATAATTTCGATTTTTTTTTAGCCAGAGGATGTTCTAAATATTCATCAAAAAACAAGTTAATTGCATAAGGCTTCTTTTAAGTCTTATTCCCCAGGGGTTGTAAAGCAATGGGGAATGTTTCAGCATTCTACAGAGGCTTTTACTCTACCTGTAAACCTCTCTTGCGAGCATTCTTAAGGGTTGCGCTAGATAATACTTGTAACGTTGTTGTTCTGGAAACGTGGGATGTTTAACAACAGCTCTTGAAAGCTTTAACCCTTAGGGCCTTAATCACGCACATATGCGTGGAAAATTACAAGCCCCAGGTTTTGCTCGTATTTGTGGATCTGAGCGATACTGGGCCTAGATGTTTTTCAAAATGGCAGACAGAATAAAAATTTTGGATTTTGAAGTGAGAATCGGTCAATATTCGGTTGTGTTTGCGGAATAATCGAAATTTTTTCTTTACGTGCGTGAAGATTAGTAAGCTCTTTAAATATGGCAGGTGCTTCTGAACAAAATGATATGGTTTCTGTTACGAATTTGGCGGAAATTGTGTTCGCTGATGAAGATGATTTTTCTCTAGCGAATCATATGGAACACATGCAGTCTGATGACGATTTAGACCACAATTTGAGTTGGTCTAGGACAAAGATGAAGCAGACACACCGCACAAGAGACTTCCAGTGCCTTGTGGTCGGTTAAACGAAAACACAGTGGAGCCGAAACATAAATCTTCGTCCTGAATTGGATTTTGATCACCCCACAGGTCGGTATGCTCTGACAATTAATGAGTTCAAAGCTTGGATTGCTTTGACACTGAACATGGGGATCATGAAAAAAACATCCTTCCACCTCTACTGGAGTACCGATGAAATTTTTACACAGCCGAGAAAAAAGAAAAGGTATTGTCAAAAGACAGGTATTTCCAAATAATGAGGTATCTTCACTCTGTTGACAACCAGGAAGAGGTGAAAGACAAGAATTCACCAAACTAAGATAAGCTGTTCAAAGTTAGGAAGTTACTTGATCTTCTGTTACCAAGATTACAACCCAGAGAGAAATTTGTCCATCGATGAAACTCTCATAAAATTTAAAGGTAAAACTTATTTCCGCCAGTTCATTCCCATCAAGCCAGGCCACTTTGGAATCAAGTATTTCAATCTTGCAGAGGCAAGTTCTGGCTATGGACTGGTCAGGAAAATATACACTGGGAAAGAAAATGGGGTGGTACAAACAGACCTTGGGAGAAAATCTGTCATGGGCCTTATGGAAGTACTTTTTGAAAAGGGCTATAAGCTCTACATTGACAACTATTACACATCAGTGCCATTGTTCAAAGACCTGGAGAGATGTGGAACACTAGCATGTGGAACAGTGTGATCCAACAGAAAAGAGCTCCTAAAGGATATTTGATCATGTGATCCCCACAATGAAGAAATCAAAGGTTTGAAGAGAGGAGAAACTGTGTATCGACAGAAAGACACCATAACATGTGTGGGTTGGAAGGATAGCAAAATGGTGTATATGCTGGCAACCACCCCAGTTAATCCAGCTTGCAATTCTGAAGTGGAGAGATCAGTAAAAGAGGGAAATAAATGGCAGAAGACAGCTGTCAACCAACCATCAGTGATTTCTGATTACAATCAGAATATGGGAGGAGTTGACCTCTCAGATGAAAGGGTTACCACCTATGTATGCCTCAAGAAAGGAACTGTGTGGTATTACAAAATACTTTTTATCTCTTGGAACTGAGCATTTCAAATGCCCAAATTCTTATGGCTAAGTCCTTTAGAAATGCTCCTAAAATGCTTCAATTCAGAAAGGCTGTTGTGGAACAGCTAGTGGATGGGAGAACATTTCATTTGACAGAACAAAATCCCCAACCTTCAGCCCCTTGCTTTATGAGATATCATACAATGGTTGACTACTACCTTAATGATATAAGCAGGCAAGGTCCATGAAGACTGAGTGAGACACATGGTAGACCCAGGGCTCAGCCAGGAAGATCAAGAGAACTGCGTTGCAATACACATGATTGAAATGTTTAAACATTAACTACTTTTTCAATACAGAAAAATTTTGATTTTAGTCTTATGATAAGATCAACACAAGGGACAAAAAAGTTTAAAATCTAAATGCATATTTTTCATAATTTAAGACTTTCATCCTTACAGTTTTGCTTTGCAAGACTCAAGTTTTTACCCTTTTTTACGCATGTAATTAGTGATTCTTTGTTTTTTAAGCTGCAAACAGCCTGTATTTTATGTTGAATCACAATTATCAAATAGTAACTGGTAGTAATCAAAAATTATGAGAGTGTGTTCGACGCCGTATAAACTTTTATACAGGTACCTTAAATGATTTTCCTAGCTGACTTTCAACCTCTAAAACCCAACCTTTTTTCATTAATAACCGGGGTTTTACAGAAAGATATTTCAGTGGCAAAGTCCATGCCATTCTGACTGAAGAGGTCCCAGTATAAACTATGTTGCATGACAGCCCCAGTTTCCGTAGGCTCACAAGTTTAATAAGACTCAGTTTAATAGGATTCAGACCTGAACAGGACTAAAGTATTTACATCAGCCTTCAGATTTCATGCTAAATATTCTCATATTAACTTGTAATGTTTAAGTGCAAAAGCTAATTTGTAAAAGTATATTTTTTACGAACACTATTCTAGGCAGGAAGCTCACATATAAGTAAATATTTGCTCGTTCATCCTAAACAAACTCTGTGCCGACTGTGCGACTGATTCGAGTACTTCCCCTAGCCTGATTAACAAAGTACACAGTATTTACATTTCCGTTCCCTGGTTCAGGTTCACTCTTATGGATCTTGCCCTCAGAGTACTCTTCCACCTATTCCAAATAATATTCCACTGGATGCAACTGACCTTTTCTGTCGCAAATTGGAACTAAATCAACAAATGCAATCAAATACAGCCGTAGTCTCCTTTGCAGCCATTTTTGGGATGTCACGCAACGCTCCTGGGAATTACAGAGGTTTCCAAGGTTAACATCCCAAAGCCTAGGCGATGATGTTCATGTACATGTACATATAAAATAAACAAGCTCTTCGTGAGCCCGAACGAACGTTTAAATAACATCATACTATTGAATATACTACTTACTCAGCCTCAAAATTCGACGGCAAAAGTATCCAACGCTACCTCTGGCTGCGATTGAGAGCACATGGAAAGAAAGTCCAAAGTCTAGATGGCCTACTCACGTGCTCACATGTTCGTCACATGTATTATCGGGGTTTCACCTTTTTTAGAACATTTTTTCCAAATTTGATCTTATGATGTCATCAGTTATGACATAATCAGTTAGCTATACTGTCTTTGTAATAAAATATTTTTTATAATCTTTCTTAAAATTTATACCTTTCATAGGTTTGTACCTATTTTAACATAGTCAAAACCATTTAAAATGCTTGTATCTATATTTGACTAGAAAACAAGGGAAAAAAAGTTTAAAATCTAAATGCATATTTTTTCATAATTTATGACTTTCATCCTTATGGTTTTGCTTTGTAAGACTCAAAGTTTTTACCCTTTTTTATACATGTAATTAGTGATTCTTTGTTTTTTAAGCTGCAAACAGCTTGTATTTTATGTTGAATCACAATTATCAAATAGTAATAATATTGGCACATACTAATGTATGCTTTCAGGTTTCACCTCTTATAGAACATTTTTTCCAAATTTGGCCTTATGTCATGAATTGTAGCACAATCATGGTGCCCATTTGGGGCTGTTCAAATAAATATATCAATATCTTGGTCAGCAAATGACATATTGTTTCTAAACTTGACCTTTTTGTGCTACAATGATTGTAGTTCAATAAAACATCACTATATTGTCATTTGAAATAATTTAAGAGTGGAAAAATATTGAAATTGACTGTACATATACCCATATTTTCGGTGTAACGTGTAACATCTCATTTGCATAAATACAGAAATAAAGTTAAATTTTGTGTTCAAAACAATAACAATTTGAGACTTCCATTATATCTATTTATTGAGTAGGGCTGAAGTACACTGTGTGCAAAGTGACAGCATTCAATGTCCGTTTTTAAAACAACAGGAATAAAAACTTGAATTCTAGTTGCTGTTGTGTGCTTGTGTAACGCTGGAGATCCCACAGAGCTTCGTATCATACAAGTGCGGGTCTAGCAACTTGAACGCAGACCTAGAAATAAAGTTGATTCGTGTGAGTGAGGTTCATAGACTTATTTATCCTCTTGTAAAGAAATTTCTTCAAAATAAGCAATAGCAAAGACGAAATTAATGATTTTCCAATTCGGAAATGATGTTGTTGTCAATAAGAATCAACGAAAATGAAATACTACTCACCCAGTTAACCGCGGGTATCACAGCTTCCAGGTCACCTTGGCCGCTGAGACATCTCCACAACACAGTTCACGTATTCAAATACAAATCCACAAAGTTTCACAGCCTTATGTACAATACAGCCGAAGATATTTGAAATAAACTAAATCGGAAACCTATATTCACTCTCGCCTTGTATTTATCTAAGTGTAACGATCAAATTTCAAACCCGCTCTGCACAGAAAACTGCACAAAACGAAGCTCTCAAACGGCTAATTTTCCATTCAATGGAGAAATTAACATCGAAGGGATCCTTTGTAACCCCTCCTCTGTATATGTGGGGTGTTCTGTGGACAATTCTACGGAAGCCCATAAGGGACATAACTTCAAATTAAAAAAATAAACAAACTTATGGTAAATAAGGCATTTTATTTGAAAGAAACTACTGTAAATAAAATATTTTATTGTATACAAATTACTTTGCACTAAGAAGAAAATAAAAACCTCGCACACTACATACAAAATAATTTTTTTGCTGCAAAATAAAAATCATATGCACTGCAAACAAAAAAAATGTGTACATGTTACGTGTAGAGATTGCACTGAAAACAAACAAGCGGAAGCGGAAACGAGTCTTGTGTATGACATACTCATCCGGGTTATCAAAAAAAGAGCGCGAGCTGAATGAGCGACAAGAAGAAGAGGAGAAAAACGAAATAAACATGTGAAGCATGTGAAGTGTAAAGATGTGTTACTGTTTATTTGTGGACTCATGAAACAGGGGTAACATTTTGGCGACCCTGCCAGGACGAACTTCGATTCTCAAGTCCGTGGGACGTTATTTGTCGTCAAGTAAAGAGGAAATGGTCAGAACTGGAGCGAAGGAGATTGTGAGTGGAGCGGTATGAACACGTGGATTTGCAGTTGAGGAGACAAGCGGCGACCGAAAACAATCAGATGCGTATGGTAGGATTTTGCAATATTGGGTTCTGTGACGGGGGAATACATTCGCTAGTTGTCTTGTGTTTGGTGAAGTGGACAAGTTGATTTGTTCTGTCGGCTCACTGTTACCGGAATTACAGTGTTTGCGTTTGGCTACTTGTGTTCAGTTTGGAAATTTCGCGGTTAGAATTAATTATGGAACAATTACAACTCCAAGTAGAGTCTCGATTGTTCGAACAAGATGAGAAGGGTTTGGCTGAAATGATAGAACTATTAGGAATCGAGGATGACCTTGCGGGTAAAAGTAAGATGCAGAGAATCAAAATTATTACGAAAACCATCGACAGCAAAATGGCGGGCGATGAAAAGGAAGCACGAGCGTGCCTCGAACAGTTACTTGCTTTTGTGACCAGCAGTGTACCGCCCCTCGAAGAGGTAGAACAAAAACCAGCAGCTTCAGGAGTAAAAACGGAGAAACAATCTTCTGACAGAGGACCTAAACAAGAAAAGGGAGCGGAAGATATATTGAGTCAGTTAGCGAAAACAAAGTCGAGTTCGTCTTTGCTACGTCGCGAATTTAAGATTTCTGGTCAGATCGGCGAACCAGGGCAAACAGAGAAACTAACTTTTGTTTCCTTAATGCACCAAATAGACTCAGGGCTAAAACGTGATTACCAAGAAAATGAAATTGTGGATGCAGTGATTCGTGCCATCTCACCACACAGTAGTCTTAGGAGCTATGTTGAGACTCTAAGTGACCTCTCACTAGCTAAGCTACGAAGGATCCTTCGTGTCCATTATAGGGAGAAAACAGCCTCAGAAGTGTATCAGCAATTGGCAACCGTATGCCAGCAAAGCAGTGAATCCCCTCAACAGTTTCTTCTCCGTGCGCTGGATTTGCGTAACAAGGTGAATTTTGCAAGCCAGGAGTCAGATTGTGAGTTTAATTATGGTGCATCCCTGATTCAGAAAACCTTTGTAAAATCATTTGAAACTGGTCTTTGTGATGACATCCTTGCATCTAACCTAAGACCCACCTTACGCACCTCGGGACTCACCGATGAAGAGCTCATGCGGCAGGTGAACGAATTAGCCTCGCAACAAGCAGAAAGGAGTTCCAAGCTGGCTAGTGAACGCCAAAAGTCTACCAAAGTTCATGCATGTGAGGTAGGCAAAGACAAGAGAGGAGCAAGAGCTAAGAATGCAACTACAGATGGAGGTCAACAGCTCTTGCTAGAGATCCGTCAGATCAAGTCAGAGATAAATGATCTCAAGGATCAAGTCAATCGCCGAGGGAGCCAAGCAGAAAATTCTAACTGGCGTGGACCATCCTACAGGGGCCGTGGGCGTGGTTATCAGCCAAATCGTACAAGTCGGGGTTGTCAGAATTGCAAGCAGAGGGGAAGAGGAGATGAATGTAATCATTGCTTTGCTTGTGGTGACTCGGGGCATGTGGCTCGGGAATGTTACCGTAACGAGAACCGGGGTAGTCGACAGGGAAACGGTTGACGACTATTCCGGCGGGACGCGGGGTAGTCAACAACAGTAGTAACAAGTCCCTCCGATGTAATGGTTGCCGGAAAGTTCAGTCGGAAAAGGCAAAGTTCTTACAATGTTCAAAGTGCAAGGCCGTAAAGTATTGTGACCGGAATTGTCAGAAGAAACACTGGCAGGAACACAAAGTGTTGTGTAATGCAATTGAGTACCTGTCAAACAAAGCAAAACAAGGGAATGCGGATCCCAGTAGTAGCACCTTTGTCAGTCACCTAACACCACAGCAGCACGCCACAGTGGTAGGACTGGTAGGAAAGAGGTGTACTGTTAAGGGGGAGATCAATGGCCAAAAGGTAGATGTACTTTGGGACACTGGGGCCCAGGTGTCCTTAATATCTGATCAGTTAGTAAGAAGGAATTTCCCTGGGATCACTATTAAGAACATATCAGAGTTGTTAAATTCTGAACTGAACCTGACCGCAGCCAATGGTGGTAAGATGCCATACATAGGATGGGTGGAGCTTAACTTTAGACTGTTGTCGTCTAAGGAGGAATTGGCAGTTCCCTTTCTTGTTACAGACCAATCATTAAACATGCCAATAATCGGCTTTAACGTGATCGAGGAGATTGTTAAAAGCAGTAGTGAGGATCACTACTGCTTTTAACAATCAATCAGAGGTGAGGATTACTTCAAGTTTTACTGAGTTAAATGGCAAGAATGCTTCAGCATTAGTGAATCTTATCCAAAGCCGTAATCAAAGTAATCTCTGTTTGATCAAGACCATGAAGCATGATACTATTATACCTCCCAGACAAAGTCAAAGTGTGACTTGCAGAGCAAATACAGGGCCTGTTGAGAGAACCACTCCAGTACTGTTTGAACCAGATGAGTCTAACCCATGGCCTAGCGGGTTGGAGATTACAGAGACTTTGTTGACTGTAAAGAAAGGGAAATCAAGTAAAGTGGAAATTGACATTGTTAACAATACCAACCATGATATCAGACTTCCGTGACGAACCTTGCTCGGCCGACTACAGCTTGTACAATCAGTTACACCAGTAGAAGTTAGGTTAAAGGACTCTAATGTGAACATGGAAACGCCTGATGAAGAGAGTACAGAAGCAAAAGTTGCTGATCAGGCTACAACATGTACTGGAAACGCCGGAGGCCCACTGCTTATACCTCCACATGCTGAAGGACCTTTGAGTACTCCACCACACATAAAGGACATCGACCTAAGCGGTCTCAATGCCCATCAGAAGGAAGTGGCACTTAAATTACTTACCGAGGAAGCAGATTCATTTGCAAGGGATGACAGTGATGTTGGCTGTATTAGAGACCTTGAGTTAAGCTTAGATCTTGAGGATCAAACCCCTGTTCAGAAGAACTATGTGGCAGTGCCAAAACCACTATACCCAGAGGTAAAGGCTTATATTGAAGATTTGTTAAACCGTGATTTCATCCGAAAGTCCTCCTCGTCCTACAGTTCACCGGTTGTTTGTGTCAGAAAGAAGGACCAAAGTTTGCGGCTATGCGTGGATTACAGAGCACTGAACAAGAAAACCCGACCTGATCGCCATCCGATACCGAGGATACAAGAGACGTTAGATAATCTCGGTGGGAACTCTTGGTTTTCAGTACTAGACCAGGGCAAAGCTTACCATCAAGGGTTCATGGGCGCTAAAAGTCAGCCTTATACAGCATTTATCACTCCATGGGGTCTATAGGAATGGGTGCGGATCCCATTCGGACTCCCCCGAGCCCCAGGGGCTTTCCAGCGATTCATGGAGAACTGTCTAGGAGACTTACGAGATACTGTTTGTATACCCTATCTGGACGATATAATCATATTCAGCGCGTCCTTTGAGGAACATGTTGAACACACACGCAAAGTCCTGCGTCGGCTGCGAGAGCATGGAGTCAAACTCAAACCGCGGAAGTGTAAACTGTTCAAAAAAGAAGTTGTATTTCTTGGACGCGTGGTGTCTGAGAAGGGCTACAAGCTAGACCCCTCCAGTATCAAGCCAGTGCTTTCTCTCAAGGAATCATCTCCAAAGACAGTTAATGAAGTGCGCAAACTAATGGGGTTCTGAAACTACTATCGTCGGTATATAAAGAACTTCTCAAAAATTGCAAAACCAATCTATGATTTAATCAAGATATCAGATCACCCTTCTGAAGAGTCCATGAGAGAAAAACCAACGCGAGGCAAGAGGAACCCTTCACAGTTACCGCCAAGGCACCCAGTTGTCTGGACCAGCTCTCACCAATCTGCACTAGATACACTTATTGATTGTCTGACGTGTGCTCCAGTCATGGCCTACCCAAACTTTGAGAAACCGTTTGTCCTTCATACAGATGCCTCTAAGGATGGGCTTGGTGCTGTGCTGTACCAACACCAAAATGATATCCTTCGCGTTGTTGCTTATGGGTCACGCACTTTGACTCCTGCCGAGAAGAACTACCACTTACATTCTGGGAAGTTGGAGTTCCTTGCACTAAAGTGGGCCATCTGTGACCAGTTCAGAGATTACCTTTATTACGCCCCAAGCTTCAAAGTGTACACAGATAATAATCCGCTTACTTATGTCCTGTCCTCAGCAAAACTTAACGCCACAGGCCTCCGCTGGATAGGTGACTTGGCTGATTTTAATTTTACAATTCACTACCGACCGGGAAAAGCGAACATTGATGCTGATACCTTGTCGCGAATGGCGCTTGATGATATTGCTTATATGGAGTCGTGCACAGAGGTTATACCGCATGAAGTCCTCCAGACTGTCATGTGTTCTGCAAAGCTTCAAGAGGAAGGAACAGTGAATTGGATCTCAGCTCTTTCAGGGGACCCTGCTACACTCGAATCAGATATGTCTGATGGAGGAAAACCTAGTGTACCGCAACTTGACGTAAAACAAGCACAAACTGTGGATCCAGTCATCAATCGAGTAAGAGAGTTGATTCAGTGTGGATTGCGCCCAACGACAGCCGAGAGAAAGAAAGAGCCAAGGGATGTGCAGCTGCTCCTTCATGAATGGAATAGCCTGTCAGTCGACAAGGATGGGATACTACAACGGTGCACAAGAAGTCATACTCAAATAATCATTCCAAAAAAACTGCGCTCACTGATTCTCAAGGAGTTGCATGAGAAAATGGGTCATCTTGGAGCGGATCGCACTTTACACCTAGCTAGAGAGCGCTTCTACTGGCCCCACATGCAGAGCGACATTGAGCACTATATTGGGCATGTCTGTCAATGTGTTAAACGTAAACCTCCGACTCTCAAGATCAGGGCTCCATTACAACCCATCACCACTACTGCACCATTCGAACTGATTGCTATCGACTTTCTCCATCTGGAGAAGAGCAGTGGAGGGTACGAATATATTCTTGTTGTGATGGACCACTTTACTCGCTATGCGCAAGCTTATGCTACAAAAAACAAGTCAGCCAGAACAGTCGCTCAGAAGCTTTACAATGATTTCGTCCTCAGATTCGGCTTTCCTTTAAAGATTCATCATGACCAGGGAGGAGAGTTCGAAAATCGCCTTCACCGAGAGCTAGAGAAGTTGTGCGGCGTGGGACACTCCCGCACCACCCCTTATCATCCACAAGGGAACAGGCAAGTTGAACGTTTCAACCGCACTTTGTTGAACATGCTCCGCACCCTACCAGAGACACAGAAATCACGGTGGGCAGATCACCTTAATCAGGTCGTACACGCATATAATTGCACGAAAAACGAGGCTACTGGTTTCTCTCCTTTTTATCTGCTATTTGGCCGCCACCCTCGTCTGCCAATCGACCTGATCTTCGGCATTGACAGAACAGCTAACCAAGGCAGCCATACTCAATATGCAGTGCAGTGGCAGAAGGCGATGTCAGAGGCCTATGAACTAGCAAGCAGACAGGCAAATGAGGGGAGCGACAGAGCCAAACAACGCTATGATCATCATGTCCGAAGTTCAGTGTTGCAATCCGGAGATAGAGTGCTTGTGCGGAACTTGAGCGAACGGAGCAGCCCAGGTAAACTTCCCTCGCATTGGGAAGACCGAATTCATGTGGTGATTAGTCGTAAAGGTGAGGACAGTCCAGTCTATGAGATCAAACCTGAGACAGGTCCTGGTAGAGCACGAATTCTACACAGAAACCTGTTGCTGCCCTGCAACCATCTACCAGTAGATGTTGCGAGTAAGACCCCTCACAGACAGAAGCCTCGGAAAGAAATTAGGAGAGAGACAAATCAGGCACCTACAACACTTGGGGAAGAGTCGTCAGACGACGAAAGCGAGCATTACGAGTTGAACTTCGAACCTGAATGGCAACCAGAACTACAAACCGACAATTCCGCGGAGCCAGTCTCTGAGGATATTACCTGGGAATCAGCGACCGCCTCAGACAGAGGAGAGGAAGAAGATGGTTGCTCGGCAGATGAAGAGCACCCCCCTGTGGAGGAGACAACACACCTTCCTGAAGTGGGTGAGAATGAAGCAGGACCATCAACCCCAGGTAACTCTAGTCAGGAAGGCGCCGCTATAGCAGAGTCCAGACCTCAGCGTGACAGACGTCCCCCAGTGGTCTTGACTTATGACACTCTTGGAAACCCAGTGTACCAGGCTAGAGCTGTTGTGCAATCACTTACCAATGACAGTGTACCGTTACCATCTACTCCATTTGCCCAAGGTCCCCCTCTCGCGTGGCAAACAAGTTTACCAGCTACCTGGCAGCCCGTACCACCAATGACCATGCAGCCGTTTCCCTCATTTCATTATCCAATGATCTTTGGCTACCAGGGGATGCCTCCAGCAAACTTTAGTTACCCAGTGAACGTTGGTTGCCATGGACTATATCCAGCGACCTATGGACACATGCAGATGCAAAGCCACACATTCTAAGACTGCTGTTCGACAAAAAAAAAAAAAAAAAACCTTAGTTCCGTTTTGTTAAAAAAAAGAGAAAAAAAGGACAAACACTTAGATTTCTTTTTCTTGCTCAAGACACTGTCAGAAATAAGTAGAACTTTAAGGAGGGTGAGCCCTCAGGATAGGGAATGTTACCAGAACACTGAATGGCTGCAGCCTTTGTGGATTATTGGTACCAATGTAACTACGTAGAAGTTGAAATGAGTCAAAGAAGAAAGGATCCTTTAAGTCAGTTTAATTGTACCGAAAACGAGGACTGTTTTGTAGCATTTCCTTAGGAGAATTATCTCTCTAGTTTATTGTCGTGATTTTTCTTTCACATTTTCATTAAGTGTCAGGGACGACACTTTTCCTCAGAGGGGATGTATGTTACGTGTAGAGATCAAAAAAAGACCGCGAGCTGAACGAGCGACAAGAAGAGGAGAAAAACGAAATAAACATGTGAAGCATGTGAAGTGTAAAGATGTGTTACTGTTTATTTGTGGACTCATGAAACAGGGGTAACATACACTGCTGATAAAACAAATTCCTACGCTGCAAACTAAACTATTGTACAAACTGCAAGCATAAATAATTTCTGCACACTGCAAACAAAACAAATTTTCTGCACACTGCAAACATAACTTCTGCACACTGCAAACAAAAAAACATTTTCTGCACGCTGCTAACAAAAAAATTTTGTGCACGCTGCAAACAAAAAAATTTTGTGCACGCTGCAAACAAAAAAAATTTTCTGCACGCTGCAAAACAAAAAAAATTTGTGCACGCTGCAAACAAAAAAAATTTTCTGCATGCTGCAAACAAAAAAAAAATTGGTGCACGCTGCAAACAAAAAATATTTTCTGCACGCTGCAAACAAAAAAAATTTTCTGCACACTGCAAACAAAACAAAATTTCTGCATGCTGCAAACAAAATAACAAGTCCTGCGCACGCAGGTAAACGTGAAGGACTGAAACCTAGTCAAGTTTTCGCAGGGTTTGCTGCCAATATGGCGTCGTTTCTCAGGAAAGAAATTCAAGCAGCGGTTCGAGAAGAACTTTCCCGTGTTATTAGTTCAACAGGAACAGCAGTAAGCTCTAATTCGACGAATTCTACGCCAGCAACATCGACAGATCTTAGTGGTAGTTCCGTTTCAACTTCACGCTTTGTCGAGGAGAATTCAGAACGTACTCTGTCGTTTGACGAATTCTATGCCC
>JAEMPF020024767.1:0-20000 GCA_022496165.2 Catalaphyllia jardinei
ATCTACGAGATGCTGTTCATCAGGAACATAGAACCAAAACTAAACACAGTAGTATATAGGGGAACGGGCTGTGGGACAAAACAATAGGAAAACTCCTATTAAATCCCTATTGTTAGCAAAAATCTGACCAAATTTAATAGGAACCAAAACATAGGAGATTGGGGCTATTATTATTTGCTTATACATTTGATAACCTCCAGTATATAGCCTGATGGGTCGTGGGACACTGTTAATAGAGTTCTCTTATAAAAATAATAAAAAATGTCTTAAGAAAAAAACAATTTAAAAAAAAATAATAAAAAAATATATAATATATAGATGGTAAAGTTTGTAACATCATTATTAAATAACATTAAAAATAAGTTAACAAAAGCAGGACAAAAAATAGATGTAGCAAAGCAAAAAGTAGAGGTAGCAAAAGAAGCAATTAAATCAACTCAAGTAGGGCGTAAACTAGATGTAGCAATACAAAAACTTGCAGTAGCAAAAGATACAATTAAATCAGCAAAAGAAGCAATAAAGAATAGAGGGGAAGTATTAAAGACATTATTTTCAACCCCAAAAGTGTCTCAGCGTGCTCAACCACAGAGAAAGAGAGAGTATCCAAGAGTAAAACCAAAAGTAATTCCAAGAGTAAAACCAAAAGTAATTCTAAGAGTAAAACCAAAAGTAATTCCAAGAGTAAAACAAAAAAGAAAGCTAAGAATAATCCCAAAAGAAAAACCAATAGAGATAAAAAAGAGTGACTCGGCTTTTAGAGGGTTTTTAAAAACATTTGAAGTAGATGTTGTTAACTCTCAAGATGCACAAGAGCAATTAAATGTTACAAAACAAAATGTAATTAATCTTTTAAAAAATGAGTTAAAAGAACTTCTTGGAATGAAAATCAAAATTGGACTAACAATTGTTATGAAGAAAAAGAAACAAGATGAGAGTGGAGAGAATTATTTTATATTTCAGACTCCTTCATTTTTTAACCAAACACCAATTATTATTACAAGTCTTGATAGTATTGAGAGAAATTTAGATAGAGCAGCAGAAGAAATATTTAATATAATAGCTTCATGGATGAGAGATGGATCAGATTGGTTTGTTGATAAAATATTAGGTCATTACATTAATATAGCAAAATATGTGCCTCTAAGAGGAGGATCATATATCGATTTACAAAAAGAGATAAAACATCCAAGTAAAGGTCTTATTAACCTTAAGAATAATGATGATATGTGTGCAGTATGGTGTGCAGTTAGACATTTAAATCCAAGAGAAGTCCACCCTGAAAGAATAATAAAAGCTGATAGGAAGTTTTTAGAAGGGTATAGTCTTAAGGGTATTAACTTTCCATCAGCGGAAAAAGATATTCGTAAAATAGAAGATGTTTTTGGATTAAATATAAATACTTTAGCATATAGCGATGGTGAAAAATATCCATTATGGGCACCGAGTAAAAAATATAACGATACTGTTGATATTTTAAGGATAAGTAATGAAAAAGAAGAAGAAGAAAAATATCATTTTGTTCTTATAAAAAAGATAGATGCGTTTTTATCTGATTTAACAAAAAAAAATAAAAAAAGAAAGTATCATTGTCGAATCTGTCATTTTGGTTTTAGATCACAGAGAATATTAGATGATCACATTAAATACTGTTCAGAAATTGGTGATTACGTAAAAACAACATATCCAGAACCAAATGAAATTGATGGTGAAATTTTACCACAGAAGTTATCTTTTAAAAATTATAATCGACAATTAGCTGTTCCATTTGTAATATATGCGGATTTTGAAGCAATAATTGAGCCAGTGCCAATATCAACAGTAATGCAAAGTGATGATAAATCGTATACAGTAAAGACAAATAAAAATACAGCATGCTCATATGCATATAAAGTTGTTTGCTGCTATGATAAAAAATACAGCAAATCTATTGTATACTATAGAGGAGAGGATGCTGTTTCAAACTTTATTAGAGCAATGCTTAGTGAATTAGAAGATTGTAAAAAAGTTGCAAGAGAAAATTTTAAAAAAATATTAATGATGTCAGAAAGGGATGAAGTAAAGTTTTTAAGTGAAAAGTCATGTCATATTTGTAAAAAGGACTATAAAGAAGGTGATAAGGTTGTGAGAGATCATTGTCATATTACAGGAAAATATAGAGGTTCAGCTCATAACGAATGCAATCTTCAATATAAAATTTATCCCTATACAATGCAGATACCTGTTGTATTTCACAATCTGAAAGGTTATGATGGTCACCTAATAATAAAGGATGCTGGAAAAGTACTTCAAGAGGAGAATAAAAAGATAGAATCATTGAATAAAAAAATTGAAGCAGAGAATGAGAGAATAGATAGGAGTAACAACGAGCTGTATATGAAAAACAAAGCCTACTATGATAAAAATCCAGAAGATTTTGAAAAAATAAAGAAGTATAAGAAGAAAAAGAAATCTGAGTTAAAAGTAAATATAATTCCTTTTAATGATGAAAAATATTTATCATTTAGTATTGGAAGACAGTTAAAATTTATTGATAGCTGTTGTTTTTTTCCAGGTGAGTCATTAGAAAAATTAGTTAAGAGTCAAACAGAAGGAAGCCTTGAGTATACAAATGACTATTTCAAAGATCCAGAAGTATTTAAATTAATGAATAGAAAAGGTGTCTATCCATACAAATATATGGATTCATTTAAACGATTTACTGAAACAAGTTTACCTGAAAAGAAATATTTTTATAATGATTTAAAAGAAGAAGATATAAGTGATGAAGATTATGAACATGCACAAAAAGTATGGAAAACCTTAAATATTAGTAATATGGGAGAGTATAATGATATTTATATGATAACAGATGTTTTATTACTAACTGATGTATTTGAGAATTTCAGAAAAACATGCTTAAAAAATGTATTTGGTCTTGATCCTGCGCACTATTATACTGTACCAAGTCTTGCTTGGGATGCTGCGCTAAAATATAGCGGAATAGAATTAGATTTAATATATGATCCAGAAATTCACACATTTTTAGAATTAGCAAAGAGAGGAGGAATGAGTTTTATATCACATAGATATTCAACAGCAAATAATAAATATCTTGAAGATGATTATGATCCTAAGAGTGAAATTAGTTTTTTAGAGTATTTAGATGCGAATAACCTTTATGGTTGGGCAATGTCACAGCCATTACCCTATTCAGGATTTAAATTTGTAAAGGGTTACATAAAAAATAAACTATTGCCTAAAGTAAAGGGAAAAGGAAGGATTTATGAAGTAGATTTAGAATATCCCAAAGAGTTACATGATTTACATAATGATTACCCACTTGCTCCAGAAAAGATAAAGATAACTAATGATATGCTATCAGACTATTGTAAAAAAATAAAAAAAGCAAATAATTTACCAAATTCAAATGTAAAGAAATTAGTAACTACATTATATGATAAGAAAAATTATATACTTCATGAGAAAAATCTTGAATTATACTTAAATTTAGGATTAAAACTAAAAAAAGTCCATAAAATTCTTGAGTTTAATGAGAAGCCATGGTTGGCAGGATATATTGATTTTAATACAAAAGAGAGAATAATAGCAGAGAATGAAGGTAATAAAGTAAAGAGTAATAATCACAAACTATTGAATAATAGTGTTTTTGGAAAGACAATGGAAAATGTGCGAAAGAGATGTGATGTAAGATTAGTCAATGATAGAGATAGATTACTTAAGTTAACAAAGGATCCTTACTTTAACGGAAGCAAAATATTTTCAGAAAACTTTGCAGCAGTTAACATGAGAAAGCGAGAAATAATTCTCGATAAACCAATCTATGTTGGAGTTAGTATTCTTGATTTGAGTAAAGTTCGGATGTTTGATTTTCATTACAATTTTATAAAAAAACATTACGGAAATAATGTGAAGTTATTATTTACTGATACTGATTCATTGTTCTATAATATAAAGACTGAGGATGTATACCGAGATTTTAATAAATATAGAGATGTGGAGTTTGATAACAGTGGTTATAAAGATAAAGAATTATTTTGTGATAAGAACCTAAAAAAGATTGGAAAAATGAAAGATGAATCACCAAAATCACCAATAAATGAATTTATTGGTTTAAAGAGTAAGATGTATGCTTATAAATCAAAGAAAGAGGAGAAGAAAAAAGCAAAGGGAGTAAAGTCATATTTAATAGATAATTATAACCCTGAAAAGAGCAAGTTAAAAATAGATCATTTCAAAGATATTTTATTTGGGGAAAAAATAGTTTACCAAAAAATGAAAACTATGCGATCAGATCATCATGAAATCTATAATTATGATATAAATAAAATTAGCCTATCATGTTATGATGACAAGAGATATATATTAGATGATGGAATAAGCACACTAGCATATGGTCATTATAAAATCTAATCCTATAAATCTTCTAAATCTTTTATATCTATCCAACTGTTGAATTTTTCAGGGTAACCTTTCCATTTAACTAAAGCTTTGTTGCCTTTTTTTCTAATTACTTTTTCTATTCTGAAAACAGTTTGATCTGTCTTTTGCAGCTCTTCTGTATAAAAAGATCCTTTTATTTCTTCACCATCTGAATCTTTTATTTTGTAAGTTATAGGAATTGTGGGTAAAATTCTATCTATAACGAATACTTCTTCTGTCCAATTTGGAGTGTATCCTTTATCGAAAGTTTTTCTTTTATATTTGCTTATACGAACAGTATCACCCACTTTAAATATAGGTTTGCTATCTATTTCCCTACCAAAATCATTAATTTTTAAATAAACTTTTCCATAGTTATGTTTCTTTCTAGCTTCATTTGGAGTCATACCTATGCTTCTATTTTTACTATTATTGTAAGAAGAGAGTATTTCATCCAAAATATCAATGTAAACAGTATTATTTCTGATTGTAAACATCTTGTACATTTTTTCTTTAATAGTTCTGTTCCATCGCTCACAGACAGCTGACTTTTCTTCATTTTGAGTAGAATAAATTTCTATATTATTTTTATCTAGTAAATCGAGAAAAATTTTATTGTAATACTCTTTGCCTTTATCAACCCATAACTTTTTTGGCTTATGCTTTTGTAAAATGGTTTCGAAAGCCTTAGATACTTCTAAACCAGTTTTATTTTTTAAAGGTACAATCCAACCATATTTACTAAAAAGGTCTAAGACCATAAGAAGATATTTAAAACCTTTATTCCATTTACTAAGCCTTTGCATATCAACTAAATCAGAACACCAAATTTGGTCAACATTATGAACAATAACTCTTCTCTTATTAAAATTACGTCTTATAGGTTTATGTAACTCATCAGCCAATTTTTCTTGCCACCTTAAATTTTGGGCGTTTTTTTTTATCATGAGCGCCTAAACCTAACTTTCTTTTTTTATCAATCATATTTCTTGCTAACCAATGACCCCATTGTCTCTGATTCCAAGGAACTGCATCAAGAGCTTTAACCATCTTATTGTCAGCTTTATGTTTACAAGCTTTATCATCTCCACATACAGTATAGTCAACATCATGTTGCATTGCAATGGCATCTGCTGTACCAGTTGGTTTATCATATATCTCTAATATTTGACCTGTATTTTTATCAAATTTAAGTTGTTTATTTAAATCATTATAAGGACCAGTATACTTATGACCTGGAAGAGTCCAACCACCTTTTGGTTTTGGAAGCTTACCAATAGCTTTATGAATATCTACACCTTTCCCTTCTATTTTATCAGCTGCTACATCTACTGCTTCATCAACATATTGTTTTAATTTATCTTTAGCTTTGTTAGATCTAATAAAGTCAGCTGTTTTTTTTCTTCCACTTTTAACAAATAATTTAGCATCATCAACAATACCCTCACCCTTTATCTTTTTTGAAACATCATCAGTTATTGAATCAATAGCTTCATTTAAATACTTTTGACCTATTTGTCTGAATTTATTTTTAGCTGTGTCAGATTTAATTGCATTAGCTGCTCCTCTCCTTCCTAAGTTAAATAATCCTTTAGCACCTGATGTTAAACCTTTAATAAACAACTCATCAAATCCAGATCCATACATTTCTCTTAAACCATTAATTTCATTATTAGATAGGAACTTAACCTTATTAATACCACATTCATCACATTTTACTTTTACTGCATGTCTATTATTATTAGCTAAAAAATATTGTTCTGATTGAGGTACATTACCAGTATGTTTTCTCTGTTTAACACAATATATTTCCATTTCTACTATAATATTAAGTTTAAAAATCTTTTTAAATTAAAAAATATCTCCAAAAACTGGAATAGGGTTAAAAGGGCTGTTTTTACCAAATATTAGTCCATCACCTTGCATATTTTTAGCTTTTGTACTTCCTTTAATAAATCTAAGCTTTGTAATGCCACACTCAGCACATTTACACTTTATAGCACTTCTACCATTTCTAGTAACAACTCTCAACACACTACCAGGAACACACTCAGTTTGTTTTTTTTGTTTTACACAATAAGATTTCATATATAATAATTAAGTTATAATTTTATTTAAGTACCTTAACTTATATTAAAATTTTTTTATAATTTATATATGGATATTAACGATTTAACATGTGATATTTATAGATTAGAGATATTATATGAAGAGGTAAAAAATGTTTATAAAAGATACAATAATTTTTTTAGATCATTATGTGATAGAAAAGAGAAGAAAAAAGCAAAAGAACATAAAGAATCAGTAAAAAAATATTTAAATAAAGCAAGAGGTATGCTAATAAAGAGAGCTAAAGAAATACAAACAGAAAAAGAAAGAGGAATATGTAAAATTTGCAGAAGATTTAACAGATGAGATTAAAGCTCAAGGGTTTGGAAGTACTTCTCTATAAATTTTTCATTATAATTTGTATCTTTTTCAAAAACACTTAGCAGATCCCAATAGTCTGTGCCTTTATGCATTTCATTAAGAAAGTAAAGACAAAAATAACCACAAGTAGAGGTATATAAGTTTTGAATCTGCATGGTTTGATGTAAAAGAGGTAAATTTTTCATCTTAGCATGATTTACTATTTCTTGAAAAGGTGGCATACCAAAACTATCAAAATAATTAATAACACCATCTCTAACATAAGTTGCAACCCAATGAGATCCACTCATATAATGTGGTTCTAAATTATAGATAAATATAGCTAATTTATGATTATGAGGTAGTGTAACATCTCTACTCAATACATCTTTAATAGGAATACCTAAATATTTACACCATTCTAAAAGATCAAAATTACTTAATGGAACTGTTTTTTTAAATTTTAATTTTTTGTTTACTTTTTTTTTACCTAATAATAATAAGCTGCTTCGTTTTTTGTGTTGTTTGTTATTTTTTTTTTTACCACCTCCTTTAGAAGAAGGTGGTGTACCTATTCTTGGACCTCCCTCACCCCAAGTACCAATGAATGGAGGTGGTCTCATTGGCATTCCCCTACCTTTTCTAAATAAATCTAAAAGCATTGGTATTCCAATACTTGCTAAAATAGTACCAATACCATTACCAACTTGCTTTTTATTAATTTTAAACATTAAATCCATATTATTATTATAAGCATCAGCTAAATCTCTAATCTGTGGTTTAGTAAGCAATTCACTCATAATTGCAAGTTTATGTAGCTCACTATTTGGTACTTTAAATATTTGTCCACCACTTATTTTTTTTACAATCTGTCTAACACCCTCACTTACACCACCAGCAAGAGCTGATAAACCAGCGGTTTTTGCAAGCATAGGTCCATAATTTCTCAATACTGGTAATATACTACTTACAATACCATATCCAGCTTGTTTTCTAATATTACTCTTTGGAATTTTAACAAGAGCACCAGTTCCTTTTTTTCTAGCTTTTTCAACTCTATGAGCCATATTACTTGAAACAAGTAGAGTATGACTACCAGTTAAATCTTTATTTTTTAATCTTATACCTATTTCTTCACTATTTTTATAAGCTCTTTTAAGTTTTGTAATTTGACCCTTTGAAAGATTAACGTTAATTTTAACTAATTTTGTTGACATTATATTAATTATGAATTAAATTTTTTTAACTCATAAATAATATTTTTTAAATTATCAATAACTAAAATTAACTAATCACTCATATCATAACAATTTTCAGGATGTAATGAGATAATTGGCTCTGTTTCTTCATCATCACTATCAACTAGTAGGCAAAATTGACTAAATCTACTTTCTTCTGGTTTATATCTAACTTGCATTAATTTTGGTTTAAGAGTTAGTGCAAATGTACCTCTACATAGTGAAAACCATGCAGCAATAAACTTAACATGAGTTCTTGCTATCACATCTTCATAATTATCTTTTTTATTACCATCCCAATCAAAAAAAGTAGTCTGAAGTTTATCTTTCTTATATAGTAGTGAAAATTCCATCTTAGATGGATATTGGAGATATTCTCTCTCTTTTGTCTCTTTATCTACTTTATAAGGCTTTTTACAAATTCTTTTCCATAATCCACCTTGACCATGTTCATCATAACCCTCAATATTAATTTTAGGAATATTTTTTGCTAATCCCCATTTATTTTTATAAAAAGTGTCAATAAAAAACTGATCTAATTCTTTTGCTTTTTCTAGATAATTTCCCTCTAAATTTATTTGCATACTTGTTCCAAGATAATTACCATCTTTATCAACATTTTCTTGTGCACCAAATGGTGAAATACCTTCATATTGAACATACATAGTGTAACCATCATATAAAATTGGTATTTGAGTACCATTATAATTATTTTTCTTTTGAGTTCCAAAAGTAATCTTACTTGTATCAATATCTAAAAATTTAACTACAAAACCACTATTGTTCTCTTCCTTCTCTGCTTTGTTCTCTCTTTTGTTCACTTTCATTCTATATGATTAATAAATATTTTTTTTTTATTTTTTTCGTGAGGGTGTTTTATACAATAACTAATTGATCTCCCACTTTATCAACAACAACATCTTTTTCATAAAGAACAATAGCATGAACCCTAAACCTATCACCATCATTAGTGTTAATCATATATTTAAGTATAAGTTGTTTAGGATCTCTGCTTACACCATCAGCTTGATAACTTAGATCAAAAAAGATAAGAGGATAAAAAGATCCAAAATTAGCGATATTTAATTGTGTTCCAGTATTATAATCATTCTTTTTCCATGAATAACCCATTAGAGCATTAAATATTCTAGGTTTACTCTCATGGTCAAAGTCCCTTTCTGGATAAAACACTCCATCACCATATTCAAGTCTGCAGCTAGTTAGGGTACTATTGGCATCACCTGCATTTAGTTTAAATGTATCATATATATATGGATTTGCTCCAATTAAATTATTTTTATTTCTCTGTAAATAGACAAATACATATCTTACTTTATCAATAGATGCTGATATTCTAAAATCCCCACTTGTATTTGTTAAATCAGATCTCTGATACATTTCTCTTAAGTAATTCCATTTACTTGGTTTTTGGAAATCAGAGATGAATTTACTCATTAGAGCATCTTTTGGTTGTAATCTTGGAACCCATAGGTAAAATCGATCAATTACTAATCTAACATTTGCATGATTTGCACCTGCACCAAAAAGTGCTTCTGCATCAGGGTTTAAATCTATTTCAAATTCAAGTTGCATTGGAGGCAGCATCCTTCCCTCTAATTCTTCAAAAAAGGAGTATCTGTTTAGAGGGATATTTACATTAACTCTTTTTCTATCTGATGTTAATGTTCTTCTCGCTAAAAAACCTCGATTTTCAGCATCTACTGCTGTTGCAGAAGAATCTAGATACCAAAAACTATTTTTAGCTACACTTCTAGCATAATCATCTGAATATTCAAGTAGATTTTTTACAAAAGTAACCAAATGGAGATTATCAGTATCATATATAATTTTACCTGCACTCTTAATAACAAGATGTCTAATAATTGAATGTGAACCACATAGAAGTGTTGTTGTTATAGCAGCATTATCTCCTCCATCCGCTTTGAGATCAAGATGAAATTGCACTTCAAAATAAGCATTATACCAATCATAAAAAGAGCTTCTATCATTTATTACAAATTTATAACCGTTTTTTTGTTGCTCTGTAGTATTAGCAGGAGCTCTTATATTGCTTTCAAGAAGAAATCTGACTTCTTCATTTCTCTGAACGTTTTCTGGTGATCGAAATGACATATATATTCTATAAAATAATTTTTTTTTAATATTGAGATATTAATCATCTAAGAGATTATTAATTAATGTGTTAACTTCATGTTGTGTCATTTTTACTTTAGCTCTGCTCTGTTTTTTCCTTTTTGTTGCTGGGTGTGGTGTTGTGTCTTCAATATTCTCAGATAACCTCTTTCTTATAACATCACCAGCTTTTTCATCTATTACAGCTTTTGCCTTTTCTTTTGCCTTTTCTTTTGCTCCTTTAGTTTTTCTTCCTATTGCTTTAGATAATGTACTAACAACTTTACTACCAATAGCACTTCCAACTTCACTAGCAGCTGCACTAAGTGGCTTCATAATATTATCAACTATAAGACCATTTCCTCTGTGAACATAAACATATCTTCCAAGAGATGGATGATACATCTTTCTAAATTCTCGTGATTTTGGCATTGAATTGTTAAGCATATAATTATTAATTACTTATTTTTTTTAATATTAATGAAAATGCAGTATCTGAATTATTAAAATAGATTGGTCTTCTTAATCCATCAGTTACATAGATACGTATACTTGAAATAGTTGTTGTATTTAATGGGTTAAAAACAATACGTTTTGGTTCAAGTGTAAAAGCATACGATTGACTTAAAGTTCCTGTACCAAAACTGTAAATAATATCTGATTCTCCACCATCAACTAATGAAGTACTTGTTAAATCACAATGTATATTTAAAATATCAGTGTCCTCTGTAAGATTTGGTACTCTCTTTCCAATATTTTGCTCATCTCTTAAAATCTCTTTATCAAAGCCAATAAGCTTATTAAAATTAGATTTAGTTAAATCAAGCTGATAGCCAGTATCTAAAGTTATAATTGTTCGGAAAGTTGGCTCATCAAAAGTCAGTGAGATTGGATAGTTTGGATTATTTCCATCTCCATCTTCCACTGTCTTTGATTTAATATAATTGTCCAAATCATTATATGACCATACTCCTTGAGGAAAATCAATATCAGTCCAACTATTACCATTATCTTTACTGAACGCTATTTTTTGATTATCATATTCTGTATTGACATTTGTCCATGTAAAGAACATTGAGATAATTCGGTTAAAACCAATATAGTAGCTAGAGTTTGAGTCTAATTTGATTATTGGTGTAAATCTTGTTGTAAAGTCACCTGGTCTATTTCCAGGTTCGTTTTTTGCAGAAAAACTACTTAACGTTATTTCTCTTTCCATATATGATAAAACAGCAAAATATTTTTTAAGCGAAGTGTTTCTTTATTAATTTTTGGTATTGGCTTTTATTGATATGTTTAGCATGTAAAAGTGCATCTAAGATAGTTACACCCATGTTTCTCATATCTAGACTTGTATTACCTGCTTTCATTTCTGCAATAATGAGAGTCAACTTATCTAGCATTTCTTTTGGATTATGGAAGAAATAGGCTCCTCCTCCCGTTTTAGTAGGTCCTCCCGGGGCCCCATAACCTTTATATGTTTTACTTTTGAATTTATATGTTTTAATATATTCATTAAGCTCTTTTCGTAAATTGTCAGATCGAGCATGAGCTAAATCTCTCTGTTGGGCAGTTATTTCTCCTTTATTAAATTTTATTGTTGCATTTGATTTACGAGCAATTACTTGTTTTCTTTTCCTCTCTGCATCTTTTACAATCTTATTTAAATAATTTTTGCTTTTTGTATTTGTCATCTCTGGTTGAGATAATCTAGCTTCCACATCATTATAATTTGGTAATTTCAATTCATCTAAAATCTTATTAGCTTCTATATCTGCTTTTATTTCTTCTTCATCTTCCTCATCTTCTTCATCTTCTGGAGGTTCCTCTATAGATAAAGGATCTTGTGGTGCATATTCAGGAGGAGGATCATCAAGAATTTGCCAAAAACTAGGATCCATTTCATATTTAGGTGGTTCTTTTGGTATCTTAGCTATTTGTTTTTCTGCTTGAGGTGCCACATAATCTTCTAGATTTAGCAATCCCTCTACATCCATATCTTCATAGGGATCTACTTCTGGTGCATAATCAATACCTCCCTCTCTATTTACTCTAGGTACTTGAAATCTAACTCTCTTTTTGGGTTTAGTTTGTTCAGCTATTTGATCAAGCTTATCTAACCTTAAAGACTTTGCAATAGCCTGATCGGTTGTTTTACTTCTTATCCTCTCTTCAGTTATTTCATCGAATAGTTTTCTCTTCATTTTACCGGTATTGGTCTTTTTATCTGCTAATTCTTTCCATTTTGATAGACTCATATATTAACATAATTTATATTTTTATAAATCATACAATGTAATGTTATATTTAATTATTAACTAATTGAAAAAGAATATATTCATATAGATTATAGATGAAAATTCCAAACTATGATTCAAATTCTAAAGGAAGCAGCAAAAAATTCAAAAGGCTTAAACCTTTTATGCCATCTAACACTTTTAGAATGTTAATATGTGGACCAAGTGGTTGTGGTAAAACTAACACTCTTATGCATATGCTCTACAACCTTCTATACTTTGATAAAATTTACTTATTCTCAAAAAATCTAGAACAACCAAAGTATCAGACACTAATGGATACATTCCAACCTATCTCTGAAGAGGTAGGATATGATGTTATTGAAGCTAGCAATGATGAAATAACACCTCTATCAGAACTAGATGGTGATAATCAAAAAATAGTTATATTTGATGACTTTGTTTGTGAAAAGAATCAAAAACCTCTTGTAGAATATTTTATTGGTGGTCGTCATAAAGATTGCAGTGTAATCTATCTAAGCCAATCTTATTATCTAACTCCAAAAGATATACGCCTCAGTTGTTCTCATTTTTGCATATTTGATAGTCCATCCTCCGTAGAGACTTCAAGAATGTGTAAAGAAGTTAACATTAATAAAGGTAAATTTCTAAAAGCAACCTCTGAACCTTATAGTTTTACTTACATAGATAAGATAAATAAAACTATTAAAAAAATTTCAACGAAGACATTTAAAAAATAAAATATTAAAAATAAAATATTTTTATATTATATATGTCAGATTCAAGTCAATCACAATCTCAATCTTTTGAAGAACTTTCAGATAATGATTCTCAATCTTTTGATTATAAAGAATTTTTATTATATGATAGTTTAGAAAGTTCAGATAGTGATGATAGTAGTTATTATCCTTCTCAATCATCACAATCACAATCACAATCACAATCACAATCACAATCATCTCAATCACAATAATTAGATAAAAGTAAAGCAATTAAAAAATAAAACAATTTATTACTATATAATGGGATATAGTAATGGATTATTAGAACAAAAAAATGTAAACAAAAGTGGAGGAGTAGGAGAGAGAGGGCTTCCTGGAATTGGATTTAATCTTACTGATGATGGTAATTTTGATATTGATGGAAAGAGATTAACAGATGTAGGAGCACCTGTCCATGAAAATGATGCATCTACTAAAAAATACACTGATGATAATCTCGACTTAAAATTAGATAAAGTTTTAACTGCTGATCTTGACTTAAAATCATATAAAATAGTTAATTTAGCTGACCCAATAAATGATAAAGATGCTGTTAATTATGAAAAATTAAAAGATCATACTGAAATTACTGAAAATAATTTTCATTTACAACCTAGTTTAAAGATATTTAAGTCTGGTGTTGAGTTAACTCTATCAAATAATTTCTATGAAACATCTCCATCTGGTACAACAAATGACTTTGGTGGTCAAACCTTTCTAGAACTTGAAATGAAGTCAGATAAGTTAAGAGATGGTATATATACATCATTAATAAAGATAACTGGTGTAACTGATTATACTCATATATTCAATGTGTATGCCTCTGATGGGTTTAGACTTTATAGTTTTGCAAGCAGACAGAATGGTATTATAACAAAGTCATATATAAGATTCTCAAGTGATGGATCTGAGGGTAAAATAAGATTTCATATTGTAGTATTTAAGAGAGACCCATCAATGAATTTCAAGTTTCAAACAAGAGTTATAAAAGGTTCACATGGCACTGGATTTGATGATAGAATATTTGAGATACCAGATACAGATGATAACTATGAGATCCTCTTCTTTGAAAATATTAATATGGATGGAAATAAAATAGAGAGTTTAGCTAATCCAGTTGACTCTGATGATGCTGCAACTAAAGGTTATGTTGATACTGAGACTGATAAATTATTGCTTCTTTCTGGAGGTACAATGTCTGGGCATATTGATATGGATAATAATAGAATAGAAGATTGTGGTAAATTAGTTATGAAAAGAAATGGAAATAGTGTAATAGATTTAAATTTAAATAAAATAGTTGGTGTTGGTAATCCAGTAAACGATAATGATGGGGTAAGAAAAAAATATGTTGATGATGAAATAGCTAAAATCCCATCAGTAGACACTTCAAATCTACTAAAGTTAGATGGTAGTAGGTCTATGTCAGGTGATCTCAAAATGGATACTCATCATATTCTTCAAATAAAAAACGTAGATGATCACAAAGATACTGATTCATTAGCAGATAAGAGAAAAGATTTATATAGCACTGTAAATAAAGAATATCTAAATGAGAATTTTATTAAGTTAAAGAGCAATGCTGATGGTACTGAGGCTTTTGATTTAAGAGGAAAAAAAGTTCAAAACACAGAGCCATATTCTGATAATTTATTCTCTGATAATGATCTTGTCTCTAAAGCATATGTTGATAAAAAAATAACAAATGTTGATACATCAGATTTGCTCATATTAGATGGCTCGAGAGCGATGACTGGTAGCTTAAATATGGGTAATCATACTATTACTGGAATTAGAAGTTCTTCTGATGATAATGCTGCTATAACAGTTGGAGGTGCAAAAGCAACTTATCTTCCATTATCAGGTGCTCGTGGAATGCAAGGTAATCTAAATATGGGTGGATTCCTTATTGATGGTTTAAAAACTATTAATGAAGATGATGGAGTTAATCCAAATTATGATCAAATCAAATATCAAGCAATTAATTTCCAATTTTTTAAATCAAATCGTGACTATCTCGTCCGATTAATAGCAAGTACTGAAGCTGACCTATTACCAAAAGATGGTAGTGAGAAGATGGAAGGTAATTTAGACATGAATAGTAAGAGTATTATTGGGCTAAAAGACCCATTACCAGTTAATAGCAATTATGCGGCATCAGTTAATTTCGTCAATAAGACTATTAATGATAGTAATACTCTCCTTTCAGGTATTATTGACACAAAAATAAAAGAGTCAGAAGAGAGAGCAATTGAGTCTATTGACACTGAAAACGTCTTCGGAAAAGTCATGGATGATGACCTTTTCAAAGAAGATGATAGTGATATTCATAAAATTGGCCCCATAAATAGAGACTACCACCATATTAATAAGAAAACATACCATTTTCAAATTGATTATGACTCAAGTCTAGGTTATTATAGTACTCAACTAAGTATTGATGTGGTTTATTTACCAATTGGAAACTATACTATAGTTTATGAAATGTATATTAGTGATAGACTCTCTGTTGATGAAATTAATGCATCTAGTGGCACTCTCTATGTAAGTAAAATTAATACTAAAATAATTGGTAAAGAGACTAGAAGCGTGATTCTTTTTCATAAGAGTATTATCTATCCGAGTTTTGATGATATAGATATTGATATTCGTCTTAAAGGTAGGTCTGACCCAAAAACAGATATTTATGTGGTAGTCTATGGTGTTAGAGGTTATCACAATGATGTGCCTGTAAGTGTTTGGGATCGTCTCTTTTATTATGATGATGATAAGCACATCAAATTTGAAGCGCCAATCGATATGAATAATAAAAGTATTAAAAACCTTCCAGAAGGAAATGAAGATAGTGATGCTATAAATTTTAAACAGTTAAATGATTTTAAAAATTCTTTCCAAACTTCAGTCGCAAATTTGCAGAGTTCTATAGGGACAGTCCATTCTGATCTACAAACACAATTAGACAAAAATGTTAATTTAATTAAATTTATATATAGGAATTTAATAAGAAGTGATTCAAAATTATTATTAATAAAAGGGATTTATTTCCCTGATTCTATTGAAGGTAGAACGGAAAATAATTATTCATATCAGACAAATGATGATAACAGCGGTAATGTCACGTTTTACTTAACATTCATACATAAAGCTAGTACAAGTGATAGTATGATAATAACTTTACATTGGAGTGGTGGTGGTAATTTTCCTATCAATATTTTTATTAGTAAAGATAGAGTAGCAGTTTCCAGAAATGCCTTAATTAATGAGCCAAGTCTAAAAAGTATTAATATTCCTGATAACGCCAAAGGAAAACAATTCTATTTTTGGTTATTTATTAGAAATGATACTATGAAATTTATTTTCAGTGGTCTCTCTAAACAAATCACTGTAACTCATCCTCAATTTCAGAGTCCAAATCATGAATTTAGTATAATCTATGTGTCAGATTCTCCTTTCACTATAAAGAGAGGTTTAATAACCAAAAATATCTATAATTTGAATAGTGATGCTTATGGAGATATCAAAGAATATGAAAAGAGTGAAGGAACAATTATTTAAAAATTATTAATTACTTATTCAATATATGGGTTTCACTAATGGAGAACGAAAACAAGAGGTAAAAGCAGTGAAAGGCGAAAAGGGAGATAGAGGTATCGGTTTCTCTTTGACAGCTGACCAGCATTACCATATTAATAAAAAAAGATTAACTAATGTATCCGCTCCAGTAGATAACAGTGACGCGACCACTAAAAAATTTGTCACGGATTTATTATTAAAGCTGGAACTACTTACGTAAACAATGAATTAGCTAAAAAAGCAAACGTGACAGATGTTCAAACAGCCTTAGGCGATAAGTTAGAAGCGAGTGATCTAGACATTATCAATAACACTTTAACTGTTCATCAAAACAATAAAGCTGAAAAGAGCTATGTTGACAACCAATTAGCCAGTAAAGTCAACTTAACAGATTTTAATACTGCCTTTGATCAAAAAGCAAACGTGTCAGACATAACAGCTTTGTCTAATTCTGTAAATTCACTCACGCAAAACAAAACAGACAAAGCAGATTTTAACGCTCTAGTTCAGAATATAAATGACTATATTACCTCCCTAAACCAAAAGTTACAATTCATGCAGAAGAAAATGGACCATTAAATGCAAATACTTTTGAATGGTCTTTTGGAAATGGAGCAACTACACAATACGCTGGCTTTCCAATTCTAATATCTTTAAGAATATTATATGCTTCTATTTCATCTACATATTACAATAACGTTCCAGGGCTTATTAAAGTCGCACTAAGTGTAAATGGTAATGAAGTAAGAAACGAATACTCTATAACAAAAACTTCTGGACATTTCTCAGCTATAGCCTCTTTCAATCCACCGATTGAATTAAGTCCAGGAGATCGTGTTAATTTTAGAAGTAAAACTAATACCAATGTCACACATACCATAATAAGTCTAATCATAGAACTTGACTTGTAGAAGAGCAAAAGTCTGAATAACGTCAGTGTTGCATGTCATCTTCACTTGAACGCCGTGATGGTATTTTGACTTGCAATGCTTTTCGATTGAATCTGTGCTGCAAAGTCAACCGTTTGATGGTGCTTTTTCTTTCACGTTCCTCCAAGATCTTTCTCAATTCTGCCTCATATCCTCTTCTCTTTTTCTCAAGCGTTATGATCTTTTCGCACTCTCGAAAGATGCTCAATGCTTTTGTGAGCGATGCTGATGTATCTTCGATGTCAAGAGATGTGATTTCGTCTAAAAAAGCCTTCAAATTGAAGGTGAATGAAAAATCTATGTCTTCAGCTTCATCTGCACACTGAGCCATAGCCACTTGGATGTTTCTTTCACATCCAGAGATTTGATTCTGAATAGTTGAGGCTGATTTCGGCATTTTTTTGGTGGAAAACAAACTACAAACTTTTGAAAATGAAAGTAAACTTTGCTTCAAGAATTTGCAAAAAACTTGTTTCATTTTGATTGGTCAAAAAAAATCAAATGACTGACTCGTGATTTGAAACAAAAGGCTTTTCGATGACTCATTTCCTGTTTTCTGGACATGTCTAGACTTGTCATGAGATTGCAAAATGCATTTATAAATAATTTTCTCATAATTATTTATATGAGAAAAAAAATTTGCGATTTCAATCATATTTCACCAGACTTGAATAGTGAACAAATCAATGAATTGATGGGTTATTACAAAACAATTCATCTAAAATGGTTTTTATATAAGAGAGCTCATAGGTATTACAGAAATATTAAATATGCAGCAAGATTGTTTTCAGGAGCCATTGCCGGTGGCGGTATTGCATCAGCTATTGTCTCAGGATCTATTTTGACTATTATTTCTCTTGGTGGTTCTATGTTAATTGAATGTTTGCTTGACTATAAAAACGTTAACGAAAACATGAATAACTGCAAGTATGCTTATCAGAGCTATGCACATCTGTTAGTCCGAATAAAGAGAGCATTGAGACTTGGTTCATTTAATAATGAAGATTTGATTAATGATATCTGTAATCTTGATAATTTCTTTATTGATATGTGCCCTTCTGTTGACAAGTATAAAAAACACTATGATAAAAAATATTCTGAATAAATTATAATAATTATATTATATGCCAGATAATATGCTACAATTCTTTACTAACCATTTAAAAAGACAAATTTCATTGTATAGAAAATTTCTTATAGGTGAACTACAATATTTCTTTATCTATAATAAAGTTGATTTTCATTCAAAAACAAATGAAGAGCTATCGATGATGTTAGATGAATTTAGAAATCCTGAGATAGTCAAATTAGAAAAAGATTTAATAAACAGAATTAGTCATGCAAATAATAAAATATTAACTTATTATAAGTAAAAAAAAAATGACACTATTTTTAATTATATGGATAGTGAATATATAAATGATGGATATATAGATAGCGAAGCAGAAGCAGTGATAGCGCGTGTTTACTATGAATTTCAAAACAATGGTGTTCTAGAACCTTCTATAGAAAAAAACAATAATCAAAATATGATTAAATGCGAAGAGACAAAAGAGCCAGCCATGGGACAAAAGAGTAACTAGCCTTTAGATACTTCATTTAGCCTTCATTTTAGCGGTGCGCCAGCCATGGGACAAAAAGACAAGCATTTTGCCTTCATTTAGATGCTGCGCTAGAAACCCCACTTTCTACACTACTCTGATTGTCCTCTTCGACTTTGTTACTTGGATATCTTTGTAAGGAAGCCTGAGCATCTTGAATAATTGCTTCATAATAAATTTAATACTTATCATCCGTTTACGCTTATTATTAACCTTATGAAGAACACTATCAATCTCAATGAATATTTTATAGATCTGATCCCTTTGATTAGGAGTTAATTGGATATTATTCTTAATATAGCTATTATCTATCACATTCTCAATATGGTATTTTCTATTATATACTGATTTTTGTCGTATCAAATACATTTTGTTATAAGAGTTAATGTCCTCATTAAAAAAAACATAACCATTAACTAAACCACAATTCAAACAGGTATTCATACCATTTATAATTTCTAAATCCTTTTTATCACAACATTTTTCAACTTCTTTACTAAATATTGTTAATTGTTTACAACAAAATGGACACATCATTTCATTATTATTAATAAATTCATCGTGAATAACAGTGTTGCAAGTCATCTTATATTATTATATGAGATTAGATTTAATACTATCCCAATTTACTTCAAATCTCAACTTGTTTTATTGGAAAAAATTCTTTACTTTTCACGGT
>JAEMPF020024768.1:0-29030 GCA_022496165.2 Catalaphyllia jardinei
AACGGAGAGAAGACTTTTGGAATTTAACGGCAATCCATGAAAAGAAACATCCTTCTGGCTAGCGGAGCTGTTTTGGCAGCCTCCAGCACAGCAAAACTGCGGCATTGCTTCTTATTTTTCTCCAAATGTCAATATGAACACACGTGTTTAGGTTGTTGTTGTACCCAATTCAAGTCACGTGACACCCGCACGTGAGTTAGCCGAATTCGTCTATGACCTGGAGATTTCAGCTGGGCGCAAACCTTGTTTGTGAAGAAGCTCTACTCAAGTTCTTGTGTAATTTGAAACTTTAGCCATGATAATCCTCAGATGGTTTGAAAGCGAATGACAAACATTTCTGGCTAAGTCAGAAAAAAACCTGTTACCATGGCAGCGAATACCATGGGACCATATTGACTGAATCACATGCGAGGACACAGCCCGAGGACACAGGAAACTGTACATGACCGTCCAGAGGCTGGGAATTAATCCGGAAACTTTGTGTGTGTTTACACGAGGTTCAAATTCCGTTTCGGCAGTCAACCCACGAAGAGTAACAAGGTATGTTTATTTACTTTGGATAAATCAATCGTATTACACTTAAATTGCCGACCAATCATATCTGGCCATAGCAGACGCTGTTAGCAAAGCTGCTTATTATGGCGGAGCATGGAGAGCTTTTTGAAAGCGAATTTTTCGCTTTGTTGAACCACTTATCACTGGACTGTGCCAATTACATGTACGCAGATACGGATTCATCATACACAATCGCTTCACTACGATAAATCGTTGAAGCGCAGTTCACTGCGATATTTTGTTACAACGAACTTCGCTGCAACGATATATCGTGCCGATATATCGCTTTGCTTTGCAAGATATCGTTGCAACGAATTCTCGCTAAAACGATATCTCGACGAGATAGAGAAGATTGTACCGATATCTCGCTGATTTATCGTTTTACGTTCGCTGATCATTGCGATGTTTTGCGGATATATCGGCGATAAATCGCGAGAACAAAGCGCGATATTCATCGATTATCGTTTGCATTACTTTTGCACAATACTGTAGATATAGAAATGATCAACAAACCTATGAAAATTCTAGGAATTCATTTTACTTATAATTCACGGCTGAAAAATGAACTTAATTTTGATTCAACTCTAAAATCTTTAAAGAAAACTTCAAATAACTGGCAATGGTGAAATCTTAGTCCTTGGTAAAATTCAAATTGTAAAAACTGTGATGCCAAAACTGTTGTTCCGAGCTTCCGTGTTAACTTTTGATAAAGATCTCTTAAAAAAATTTAACACAGTATTGTTTAATATTTTATGGAAAGGTAAAGAAGATAAAATCAAATGCCTCGCACTGGTTAGTGATTATGGTGATGGCGGACTTAGAATGCCCCATCTAGAATCTGCAATCAAAACTCAAAAAATCATGTGCCTTAAAAAGTTTATTGAAAATTACCACAGTCCATAAAAGTTAATCCTCTTGCACCATCTTAAAATTTACGGTGATAAATTTCCTCTGCACTGCAATTATGACGTTGCTGACCTACCTAAATCCCTTCCAAAGTTTTATCCCAAGAGTTTTGAAGCTTGGGCTACACTCACCAAGAAACAACTATCCTTGCGCAAGCACATTGTGGAACAGACAGTGGAATAATAAACATATTCGAATTGATGACAAACCTCAATTTTGTAAAAAGTCACATAGCTGGAATTTCAAGAATTAAGGATATCTTCCTCACGAACGGAAAATTAAAACCTTGGAACTTTTTCCAGAAAAAGGCCTTAATTTTAATGATTATCTGTTGATAACGGGACTTTCAAAAGCAATCCCGGAATCATGTAGGGTTTTATTAAGTTCAGGGATTGCAGATTTCACTGAATTAATTTCCACTCAAAGACTGGTGATAGCAACCTGATTCAACACACTAGTCGAAAGCTGTACTGGATTCTTGTAGAGGATACGTGCATACATTCTACTGCTAGGCTAAAATACAACTCTATATACAACGACCAAGATTTTAACTGGAAACAGATTTATTTAATCCCACACAAAGTGACTTTAGATAAAAGAATGAGAATTTTTCAATACAAACTGCTTAATCGCATCAAATGTACCAAAAAACTCTTATATAAAATTAAGTTATTGGACACTTCTTTGTGCAAGTTTTGTGGAGAGTACGAAGTATCCCTCAAGCATTTGTTCTTACACTGTCGATTCAGCAAAAACTTTTGGATGCAAATCGTTTCCTGGTTGAATGACTTAAATATTAAAATCATTGAAGCTTAAGGATAGCGAGATCATACTAGGTTATATGAACAAAAGCCTGCATTGGTTTTTTGTTAATCCCATCCTTATCATTGCGAAGCAAGTAATTTATTCAAGTTGACTAAACAAATCTAAGCCTTTATTATCTCAATTTATGGTCAAACTAAAGCATATAGAATGCATTGAATATTATATCGCTAAGAAGAGGGATAGGTGTAGTTTTCATGAAAAGAAATGGAAAATCATTAGAAAACTGTAGTGGCATGCGTAGGTAACAATTCAGTTCTGTAACTACAGTATTGTGCAAAAGTAATGCAAACGAAATGCGTCGAAATTCGCCCTTTGTTCTCGCGAATGTACGTCGAAAAATCAACGAACTTTCGAGAGGGATATCGTTGGAATTCTTCCCGAAAAATTAGCGAACTTCATTGATTATTCGCTTTAGCGAAATTCGAAGTAACGAATTTTCGATGTAACGAAACGAAAGTTCAAAATATCGAAGTTCGAAGTATAGTGAATTTTCAAGGATTGCACGAACTTGACATGTAAACAAACAACGTGTTGGATTGAGTTCAATATTATTGAAACTCTGCATCAATATTCGCTTCATCGCCGAATTAAAACAAATGGCTGGAATCTTAACTAGCGATGTTTACAGAAGCCCGCTTTCCCATGTAAAACAACATTGAAACAAGATATATTTTTATAAGCTGACGCTGTAATTTCGTATCTAAGTGAACAAATTTACTTTGTTTTGACTTTGGCTGAACATTCGCGCGTTCAACACAGATACCAACAAGATGCATTTCCAGAGTTCGTTTGCAGAAAACATTCTTTGAACACCTTACCTTACAAACATAATTCTTGCTTTGTTTAAAAACTCATGAATCCAGATAAATTCCATGCCAGTTTGAAAACTCTTGAAATAGTTGAATTCAGACAAATTCCTTCACTCTGTCTCGTGATTTAAACGTTTGCCATGTGACACGTACGCCATGTTGGCAAATTATTTTTGAGCCCACAGTAACTTGGGCTGTGGCGTTACCATGACGGAGAAAGTTTGAATGTCAATAAAGAGAAAGAACATGGAAAGAATAGAAAAAAGGAATGGTTAACATTATTTCCGTCAAACCGAAAAATGTATCTTTTGCAGCCGCTAATTTGAACGTCACACAACACTTTGCCACAATTGCGCATTTCATGGCGTCCTATAAATGGTTGCGAACAAAAGAGCGAAAAAGCTCTTTCACGCGGAGTCTGGGTTACGCAAACATGGCCGTGTCAACAAGCGGCCCTTATGCTCCACAAACGTGAGCCAAGAAACCTCCAAAGAACAATGGTGTAAGAAATGCGATCCTTTCAACGTGAAGTAAACAGTAAAAGGAACCTTTGAAGTACTATAGGTGAGTCTTGTATAAAACTGTTGCATAAACGGACACGAGTTTGTCGTAAAGCTTACACTGTGAAGTGACATCAGAAAAGAATCGTCGCGGCAAATTCGAACTGGGCAAATTATCGTCCAGAAAATGCGTAGAGATGTTCAAGCAGAGCAAACAAAGAGCGATATTTCGCTCAAATGTTCTAAGTCATTTATCGAACACTGCGAATTATCACTTGAAAATTCGAAGTATATTTTCGTTCCGAGCGAATTGTCGTTCGAAATTTCACGCAGTTGGAAACAATAGGCATCACGAATTATCGTGACTTTTCGTTGAAAATTCGCTTCCATCGAAAATTCGATATTTTTTCGTCGAAAAGCCAGGAAAAGCCGCGAATTTCGACGAAATACGTTTGCATTACTTTTGCACAATACTGTATGTTGAGTAATTTTTCTAATTGGTGGTGTAACAGTAGTGTATGTACAACTCCTGTAGAAAAATTAAATTAAAGAAAAATAAGTTCATGGAGACAGTGCTCCCATCAGTGGTGTTTCTTAATTGGTCAACAATAAAAACTAATCCTGGTAGTAGTTAAACAAAATGTTATTGATTACTATGGTAGTCTATATGTTTTTCTGACATACAATGTTAAAGGTGGGCAAAAAGAATTCAGTATTGAAGAAATGAAAACAGCAGGTGATGATATCAAGAAACTCTGCCCAGTTCAAGAAGTTATAATGGTTGCTTCGAAATGGAGATCGTGGGGGAGATTCCTGATTTTGTGACATTGGAAATGACTGCTAGCAGATTTCCACAATTAGCGCTCTACTTATTTACTGATAAGGGTTCTTTTCTTTTAAAAGAGTTATGAGTCTTTTTCTGTTCTGATTCATAATTAATTTTGCTCTCAACTTAAGGGTAGATAAATCTTAATATTTAGATGTAGAATATAAGATGCATAAGACAAAATGTTCTGAGGTGTTCCGTGGGAGCTTCCACGGAACACCTCAATGTTTGAGAGTGACACAAGGCATCTAGATGACATATCTTTTCTTACGTCTCCCTGATGAATTTTTCACTTGATGAGTGCAAATTGTTGGCTGATGTCGTAACACCCAAGAATTTGATTAAACAAAAACAGTAAAATTTACATGCAGGAAGTGGTAACAACAACAACAACAACAATCTTTATTTGTACTCACATTCATACTTGCTTTTAACCAAATAAAGTTAAAAATTGAATGAAGTTATTGAAAGTAAAATAATCCAAATTTATTTTAAAATCATTGTTGGAAATGTAATCATGGTCCCTCATGATTAAATGTATAGTTTGTATGCAATATCAAAATGATACACTTACTTCTTAACATGAAATTACCTGGCCAGTACCTAGAGTAAGAATATCACCCATTAAGTCATGGTTGAATTTCGTTCTTGTTTTTTTCCTCTCTATCTCTCTCTCTGATTTGGCATGGGACAATGATAACGCTTAGTTTTAAGACTTCTTGAAATGCCTCCAGTCGAGGATTGATGGAGGGAATTTTTAAGACAGAAAAATCCACAATGCTTCCAACCAGTTCACCAGGCATTTTGAAAACTCTGTTAATGTCACAAGCTATCTATTCTTCAATGACTCCTTCAAAGGCCTCGGAACAGAAAACAATAGTGGAATCTGGGGAAAACTTTCTATAGGTGTTTCTGACGATCCATGAATTGCAAGCATGCAGTGACGAGGTAACTGTCCTACAAATGTTTTAGATCTTACTTCAGTGACTTGCCCTAAGCCCAAATTCCAATGCATCTACATCCACAACTCAGTACTTTGATATTTCTCAGTCATTTCGAGAAAAAGTTTGAACATTTATCATTTTCTAAAGATCAAGCAAGACATGACTTCTGTGAAGCTGCAGCTAAAAAAAAGGAAATTGCCCATAAAAGAACTCCCATGTTCTAATTGTTTGGGTCACCAATATCATCATATCAACAACTAGTTCAAAATGGTTTTATAAAATAACCCAAGTTATTCTCGCATTTTGATTGGCTCTCGCCTATCATCTATTAGAGGACAGATGCACGATTGACGCCATCAATACAAAGTTTTTCACTCTGCCGTTTTAAAATGGCAGAAAGTGTTGAGAATTAGGATAATATTTTACGTGACTGGGCAAAAGATAAGGTACAAAAAAGTCTTGCCGAGGCATTGAACAGTTTCGAGAAGCCAGAAACGAAAGATAAAGCGGTTTCTTTTAGAAAATGATACAGAAATAATTTTCTAGCAGCCTCGATCCGCAGTCGAGCGAGACTAAACCACGCACAAACTTGGTCTTGGTAAGCCGAGAACCATTGCTTTATCTCAAATTTAACAACCCAATAAACAAAATGTTTCCGAGATTGATTTATTTAAAAAATTCAACTTTTCCCTGTGTCAAAACAACTGCTGTCACACTGATTAATGTTAGGAATAAAACATCACTTCTAAAAATCGGTAAAATAAAATACATAACCTTGCTTTCCGATGCGAATGTTCCTGTCCGTTTCAGGGCACAGCAGCGAGCTAAGTATAGCTAACCACAGCTCATGGTCAATAGTATTGCAGTTAAAATGTGTCTCCGACACTACATCAATCTGACTTTGAGAATCACCCAACCACAGAAGACAAAAATCTCCACTGTCATTTTCGCTCCTTTCATTCAAAACTCGATTCAAATGGCCTCTAGGTCAACCGCAACCACAAGTTTTCAGAGGGTATTGTTTCAACTCCTGTAATTTTCAAGGCAATGTCCAAGCTTTTCGGCTCACAGGGCTACTCCGATGACAAAAACTCACTTGATTTTTCCAACATTTTCTTCAAGATTTGTAGATTTCGCAGTTAAATTCTGCTTTCGCTGTAACTTTTTATTCCACGAAAAGCGACGCTTGAGTCAGGCTTGACAGTGGCGTGACTTTTCTCGACCAATGACAATTTTTGCTGCGCACAGCAACCAATGAAACTGCTTCATTTTGAATGTATAGATCACGTCAAATGGCTTTTTTTCGTGCAAAGGCGGGGCAAAGGCGCAACAAAGGCGGGGCAAAAGGCCGGCTTTCGCGTTACGTTGAATTATTTTGAAACAAAAAAGGCTTTTCATTATCATATAAAACAAATAGATTCCAAGTTGCCATGTGTCTGATTCAGTAATAGATCACAGAAGACGTCAAAATGTGGTAAGAACATCAGTGACACACTCAGCTACGCCTCGTGTCACTTTTTTGTTCCTACCACATTTTGACGTCATCTGTGATCTATTACTGAACAGACGCACGGCGACATGGAACCTATTTGTTAAAGAGAGCATAGAAAGTCTGTCAAAAATTCAAAATGAAAGATCTTGGCAAACTATCATGATGTTTGGGAACCCAATTTAAGTAAAGGTCCAGATAAGAACTACAGCATTTTCTATTATTTTGCGGCAATACGCTTTCCCCACATGGAAACGGCTGTGTTTTTAGAGAATTTATCAATTGAATTTATCAATTGATGGAAAGCAGGTTTATGTATTTAAACTATATTTTGAAAGGTAGTTTCGTTTGTGTGAATACATTTCAACCAATCACAACAGTCATAAACAAGGACAATAAAAGCCTCCAATCTTCCAATGTTCCCCAGATAGGATTACTGTGGTATTTAGACTCGGAAAAGATTTTGTCGAAAGGAAAATAGTTGAGAAATTGAAGATGAATAAAGATACAGCTACCTGAAGTTTTGGTAGGTTTTGCTGATTGAGCCAATCAAAAGTATGATATAACAATAGCAATGTTGTGCAAACGTTAGCACCTTTCTGCATTCCTTGCCGCATGTGCTATCCTTCTTACATGGACCGTTACTTAAATCTAATGCGAGTACCATTTAAATGAGTCAAAGTCGATACATTAACAAGATTTTGTCCAAATTTGGGATGAGCGACTGTGTGCCAAAATCAACTCCATGTGCTGCTGGGGTAGAGAAAAAGTGTGATTTCAATTCAATTAGGTGACCCCGGATTGTATCAAGAAATTGTTGAAGACTAATTTTTGTAATGACATGTACAAGACCAGATTTAGGGTATATTGTCACAGAACATGGCCAGACCTACTGAGACAGATTTTAACTGGGCCAAGTATGCTCTAAGGTATTCAAAAGGTAGACAGAAACAATGCCTTAAATTTGAGAAATCTGAGTCAGCACAAAGGTTAATGGGATTTTGTGACTGACTCGGAGCATCTGTTAAAGCAACTAGGAAACAACATGACTATTGTCAGCAGTTGTCATGCAACCACGGCAAGTACTTCTTAGTTCTGTTAAGTTTACTCTTATAAATTCATTTGTTCATGATTTTTTGTTATTTTCTGACTACCTATTGTACAAGAATGGTAAATTGATAGGGTGGAGTAAGACAAGATGGAGGTGATGTTGAGATCTATTTTGGATAAAATTTTAGAATCCAAACTGATGGCCATCTTGTCATCCATCTTGGATGCAAAGTTGAAGGCTTACAAGAAATCGATGACCTTCTTCATACACTTTTTGAATCAATGAATGTGAAGATGGATAGCTTGGAAAAACAAACAGACTTTAGCTCAAAAAAATAATCACTTGAGAAGTGACTCTGCCAAAATGAACAACAGATAGATACTTTATTAGCATGTACATGGTAGCCATCGGCTAAATTACGTACAAAAACTTTAAAAATGCTAAATAACTACCAAAAAGAAAATGTTCTATAAGATATACAACCTAATATACATTCTTATTATTGTCAATTAAATTAGAAAGTTAATAAAACGATTAGTTTTATAACTAAGATCAAACACTCGGCTTTGCCTAAAATTGTACTTCGGAGTATGTCTTGGGGGTGTAATTTATGCTCTTCGTCGTCTAAAATTTTACTCAAAGGTGAACTGCATAAAAAACTATGATGATCGAAAAGTGAATCCATGTCTAAAAATGCTAGCGATTCGTTGTAACGTAAGTGAGGGCAAATGATTGATAAAGCTCTTTTCTGCACTCATTCTAAATCATTAATAAGGTAACTAGGCAGGGATGAATGAAAGACTGGTACAGCAGTCACAAACGGATCTAATACAACAAGTGTAGAATCTTACTAAATCCGATGTAGAGACCCTAGCACGTTTAAGCTGTCTAAGAAAATAAAGTCGTTTAGACACTTTCTTGATTGTTTCGTTAATGTGTAAGTTCCAAGAGAGATTGTCTGCAACAGTCACTCCAAGTAGTTTAGCATTCTGAACTACTTCAAGTTCTTGGCCATCAATGAATAAAGGTGGTAAATCACCATTATTCTTAGAGAATGATATACGAATTTCCTTACACTTGTCGATGTTCAATTGAAAGCTGTTATCTGCGGACCAGTCCGCCACAGAATCGACATATTCTTGAGCACTACTTGACTGACCTTTGGAAATGATTTCGGAAACTGTTGTGTTGTCTATGTACTTCCACAATAGTGCATCGAGAATGGACAAGTCAGTGATGATGATGATGATGACGAAGAGCCATGGGCCCTTCATGACGCAAATGCCTCGAAATCAGAGGAGTCCCTGTGTCAGCTGGGAAGGATACAAACGAAATTGTTAAGAAAATTGGAGCGTCAAGTGAGGTTGATATTAATGCAACAGATATTTCAATCAGCCATAGGATTCCTTTATCTAACAATGTAGAAACTGTTACGTTTAAAGACTTTTATTGTTCGATTAAATATTAACTGATCGTTTACTGATTATTTTTATTTCTGATCACGTATCCCGGTAATAATAATAGACGTAGATATTAGGTTACTTGCTTACTTTGTTTTGGTAAAAACGACACATGCTATCGAGCTAAAGCTACCTGTACGTTCGCTACCAGTAATCTTCCCGCTATCATCGGATTATACGCAACCAAAGCTAGGAGCTAGACCAAAGTAAGTCAATTATAGTTATTTAGCATGTTTATTGTTTCTCTGATTATCGTTTTCATTTGTAGTTATCCTTAGTTAGTTTCGTTATCGGCATGTACGATGAATGTTACATAAGATATTATTTCTTAATTGCCTTCTAGTTTGAACCACACGTTGTTTGCTACCTCAAGTGAAATATATAAAGTATCTACGCAATCACATGCGGAAGTATTGCTACTCATATTGTTAGAATAAACTTGGATTTGTCGTGTACTTTGGTTTCTCCCCTCGCAATCGTCACCGCTACTATACTGTGCGTTCATTTCAAATGCTCCTGGTGGCTACACGTGGCTCCTCAAAGGTCACAGAAACAGGGTCTACTCCAACTCGACATCCCGCCATAGTGGTTAAATTTACCAATCAAATGATTCGGGACTGTTTTTACAAAGACAGACCTAAGTTGAAAAGCCATAATATTAGCAACTTTGGCTTGGGGAGCTACGGCAAGAACAATGTCTTTATCCAAGAAAGCCTAACGGCTCAAGTTTTGCAAGGAACAGAATTATAAGTTTATCTGGACATATTATGGAGTGATTTACTCGAGGCATAATGAGCACACACCAGCCTCACATATTACATCAGTTGGGGATTTAGAAAGGCTGCAACCACCATGACCACAACGACCACCATCTAAATTAAACATGATGTTAAAGCAGTTAAACAACTACTGAAGTACCTGCCCTCTTCTTTTTCTTCTATATAAATAAATATGTCTAAATGCTCCAATATCTTAGAATTTTACCTTTTTGCTGATACAAAGTTATTTCTTAACTCATTGAGGTCTGGTCAAAAAACAGTCAAAATTGACGACATTTACTTTTCATTTATTTTCTCAGCAGGTATTTACAATTGAGTGGAAAGCCATATCTCATTTGAAAGGTTATGGAACAGGCTTTCAGGGAAAAAAAATTGTCCAAAAGGAGCCTCTCAAATGATTGACACCTTAACTCATTGAGGTCAAGCCCTTTAAATTTCAACACTTGAAGAGTGATGACGAAAAAATTAATTATTAATTTACGTTTTAACCGATCGTGACGAAATTTGGCAGAAAGCGTGACGAGAAAATTACCTCATCCCTGTGTGAATTTGAGCGAAGACAGTTGAATGTGGCTTACACAACCCCCGAGTCCAAGGCCCACGCTCGCATAAACTCTTTGATCAGAAATGGCGTCGGGTGCGAAGCGTCCGCGATCGGCTATTTTCAACACCGAACAAGTCCTAGAACTTCTGGAACGGGAAGAAGACAGCAATAATGGGATGTCTAGTGACGAAGAAAGTGTTCTAGATCATCTTCTGCTAGATTCAGAGGAGAATTCAAGGTAAGAGCGGTATAAACTTCACTGCCTATGTTATTGCCGAAGTGGCGTGGGTCTGACGCGTGACCCCACACATGGTCTAAAATGCAATGAAATGATATTTTTTTCTGCTTTTTTCGTTTGAATCTTGCCTTACTGCTTGGAAAAAGTGTCTAGATTAATATACGAGTTTAGGGAGACCAATATATTCGGAGGAAAAAGGTTTTTGGGGCAACAGAGCGAAAATATGTGATGGAATGTTTGCATCGCTGCTGGTAAACAAGAAGCTCGGATTTCATTCTACGCAGTGATCTACTATAAGAGGATGCTGGCGATCTGTAGATGGCTTTATGTTTCCCTCATTATGTTTTATATATGTTTAGTTTTTTGAATTATAACTTCTCAGTATTTTTATGTGAAAATATGTGATAAATGTTATTTTGACTTTTTGTTTCGGTAAGGTTATGAGAATTACTATAACCATCTTTGTTTACAACTAGAAATAACGAATTGTACAAGAAGTAAAATTGATTAGTTTTCATGACCTTGTTGTGATAAGAATATCAGAGAATAAATTGATGTTTTCCTTGTAGTGAGGAAGAGATCAGTGATGGGGCTGTTGATGATTGTGTTGACGAACAAGTCGAAGAGGAAGAAGTCGAAGAAGAACTTGAAGAGGATAGTAGTGAAGAAGATGGTAGTGGTGATAAGGTACGTTCTATTGCAGCTCCTGTTGCTCCAGCAGCTGTTCCCGCATGTGGTGGAAGACCTGTAGGCCCAGCGGCTGGTGGTTCTCGTCGTCGTGTAGCTGCTCACAGGCTTCGTCGTCCAGCTGCAAGACCTTCTGCCCCAGCTCTTAGTGGTGGTGGCACAGGTGCTCGTGGTCAAGGTGCTGGTCGTGTTCGTGGTGCTGATCGTGGAGATGGTGGTGGTGCTGGAGGGGCGAGACGTAACGCTGCTGCTCCTATGGCATTCCAAAGCTATGATGACCCAGATACTCCAAATCCCCTTCCCCCATTTACACCCTCCCGTCCTGTAGGTATACATTTTGGTCATCCACACCTAAGGAACATGATGACCACAGCTCTTGAATTTTTTCAACTTTTTTTTACTGCACAAATGGTAAGAGATATATGCACACATACAAACAGTTATGCAAATGAACATATTGTTGCAGGAAGCCATCAGTCTTACACCCAGTCAGATGGGAGTTGGAAGGACACAACTCCTGAGGAGATCAACAGGTTGATTGCAATACTTATTTATTTTGGTCTTGTAAAGATAGGTGGTCATACTGACAAGTACTGGAGCACCAAGACCCTCTACTATGGTCTTTGGGCAAGGTCCATCATGTCCAGAACTAGATTTAGAGCCCTTATGGCTTTGCTACATGTGGTGGACCCAGCAACGGAGGCAGCAGCTGATAAATTAAGTAAGGTCAAATCATTTATTGATTATTTTAAATCTAAGTGCCTTGCCTTGTATCAGCCAAGACAGCTGGCCATTGATGAGCGTATGGTCAAATCCAGACATAGGTCTGGCATACACCAGTACATCAAAGACAAACCTACAAAATGGGGCATCAAGCTTTGGGTTTTAGCAGACAGCTCAAATGGGTATACAATTGATTTCAATGTTTACATAGGGAAAGCTGCGGGGAGAAATGTAAGTGCAAATGGGCTTGGGTATGATGTTGTTGTTTGCCTAATGCAAAGATTTTTCAATCAGGGTTATCACTTGTATATTGATAATTTCTACACTTCAACTGCTCTTGTAAAGTACCTTTTTCAGCAGGGAGTCCCTACTACAGGAACCATCAGGGAGAACAGTAGAGGATTCCCAGTAAATATGAAGAATGGAAGTCAGTGGTCCAAGGCTTCAAATGTGCAAAGAGGTAGTATGCGTTGGGAGAGGGACCCACCAGTTCTGGCGATGTGTATGGTATTGCCTCCCAATAGTGTAACACAGTCCTAGTGCACAGCACCGGTGCGGTGCATTTGTGCACCGGTGCATTTTCAATATTTTGGTGCACTAGAAAGTGCACCAAAACACTTTTAAGTGCACCGTTGCACTACTGCACCGCACCGGTGCACAAATGCACCGGTGCACTACATAGCACGTGCGATATAAAAGCTTTGTTCGAAACTAATAACATTACAGTGTCAAAGTAGATTACGTACAGTTTTGCGTTTCAAAGATGCACTTTAATGTACTTCCCGAAGACGTGATTTTGTACATTTTTAGTTTTATCTCTTTTAAGTTACTTCGAAAAAACGTTTCACTCGTTTGCAAAAAGTGGCACAGGATTTCTGAAGATAAAACAATTGTGAAATTGGCATCTGCTAAAGAGTTTGAATCGATTCGTTTATGTCAACATCTGACCTACCTGCAAATGAAAAACGTCGTTGAAAAAATTATTTGGCTTTGCTCAGCGGATATTAAATTGCTTGACTTGGCAAAAACAGCTATATCTTGGGAGTATGAGTAGTAAAGGGGGTCGGTCTGGCCGGTAGCCAATCAGAGAGCCGTATTTTTTGAATGGACCAATCAGAGAGCCGCATTTGGCCCACGTGACTTTGGTCACGTGGTCTTTGACCCGCAGGGGTCTGGACCCACATGGGAACGAGGTTGACCGGAAGTGACGTCATCGGACCGGAAGTGTTGCCATGGCATGAAGTCGGGAAGTCGAAAACAAGAACACATACCATGGTAAGAGGTGAAAAAACCATTTTATTTACAGATTTTGTTTTGGCTTGCATGAAAAAACACAGTCCTTGGACATCATCCTTGTCGTGGGATGGGTTGAATGTCTGTGGTGTAGGGATAATCTTCCGGGTACACTGGAGGAGACCAGTACCGTGTGAAGCGGATGTGCGTGACGGTGACCTCGTCGGGATTGTAGGGATAGGCGAAGTTGGTTGGTTGCCTTTGCACATGCTCTTCGATGTGATAGAATCGAATTCTGTAATGGACAGATTGGAGACATGGTCTGACTTCGCCGGGGATGCTTTGATTGATGAGTTGATACATAGTTTTTCTGATCCTTCGCACGGTTTCGACGGGTGAGTAGACGGTGGCGTGAATGTAGAGTGGGCGTGGTCCGTCGGGATTGGTGGAGACGAACCAATCGAGGTTGACCCACATGAGGTACCAGACCATGGGATCGATGGGGTGTGGTAGACGATCCCACGAGGGAGTACCTGGTTCGTGAAGTTGGTGGGCGACGGCACTGCTCCTGAGCTCGGCGATGGCAGTTCTGGCCCTTTCGATTTGGGTGGGGCCATGTAGTTCCGGGGGTGTGACCCAAACGGGGTTTTTGTCGGATTCGTCCAGGCTTTCATTGGCTTGGAGTTCCTCGCGGGTGCTTTGTGTGCTGTTACTGTCTTCGTTGCTCGTGAGTCGACAATGTCCGCATTGAAAACTGTTTTCGTAGGCTTTTCGGAAACAGCGTTTGTGGAGGAGTTTCCCGCAGCAGGGCATCACGCGACAATGTGTGACGGAGGCAATGTCTAGATCTAATTGACAGATGAAGCATTTGTCTTGGAAGGGCAGTAGTTCGGGTCCCATCCCTAGCAAACGTAGACTTTGTCTGCAAGCCATCATGAATGATGAGAGGGGGAGATGGGCACTCACTCTTAAGTAGGGGGTGTCACGTGTTTTTTGTTGACGTCACGAGAGGGGGGATACCCCCCTATCCCCCCTCTTTTCTGACGTCACGGAAGAGGAGATCTGTGATTGGTGGAGATGTTAGACATAAAGGAGAAGAGTGTGGGGTTTCGTTACTCGCAGTATTACACTGGTCTGGAGCGCCGTCATGCCTGCCACGCGCAGTTACGAAGCCATCTTGTATGACATAGATGACAATGTCGAGAAAATGAGTGATGAGTGGGAACGGGTGCAGACGAAGAGACGTCGTGCCACCAGGGACACCGTTCGCCGCCTCATGAAAAGAAGAATGGACCTTATCCTGAGGGTGATCCAGAAATTGCGGCAGTGTCGGGGCATGCTGGTCAGGACCCATGACCAGTATGGCAATAGCGTGGAGAGACAGAGGGTCAAGGAAGAGATGGAGAGTCGTCTTCCTGATTTGGAACTGCTGAGGGAATTTTTTAGTAAATTTTAATTTTTTCATTGGGGTTCCCCTTCGGGGTCGAACCCCACCACCTCTGTCAAAAGTCAATGATCACACGGGATAAACCACTTTTAACTTTAATGTTTTTAATGACACAAGGATTGGTGCCATAGCCAAAAGGCGTGACATTCAGTGACAGGACAATGATGTACTTGTTCATCGCGATGGAAACCGCAACTGGGTAACAAAGAATGAAATCGACTTCTTAAGACATTGTATTTGGGACAACCTAATGTTTCTAGATCGAGCGAAGGTAAGTTCAGTTTTTGTAACAAGTCTTTTTCCACGTGACCTCCCTTGTAGCCTATGACAGTTCTCTTGCCTTGACTGCATTCCGTGTACATGTCGTGAATGTCCTTGACCAATTTGGGTATCACGTGAGGGTCTTGAAAACGTTCTTGACGGCTGGGTTGGTAAGCGAGTCCGTGGATGTTGCGGCAGACAAAATGGACGGTTCGTTGGTCTTGCTCGTTTAAAGTCTTGTAGGGGATGGGGATGAAGAAAGTATGGCGGCCATGTTCTCCGTTCCAAGTGTAGTAACCCAATTCTCTGGCATGAAACGTTTTGTTGATGAAGAATCCTTCTAAGTCGAGAATGAAGCAGAGATTGTCCTGTATGACCTCCATGTTTGAAATGACTTGGTTTTGAAAATGAATGTCTATATGAAAAGGGAGTGAACCAATGAATGCTTGACACGTCACTTGCTCATGTACCATTCCACTTCTCTTCGCACTGTATCGCGGACCACGTCATTGAACTCGGGTGTGTCCAGTCCCCTTTTTTCTAACCGCAGTTTTTCTTTGGGGGTGAGGTCTTCGGGGTGCCAATTACCTTCGAAGGGACCCATGTGTCGGTCGATGCTTTGACGCACCCCTTTCTGGAGGGGGGTTTCTTTGAGGACATCTTGGACGCTGCGTTTGATCACTCTACCATCGAAGAGTGGAATGAACTTGTCGGCTTCTAACCAGAGGCGTCTTTTTCCTGTGGGGTATTCGTCGACCCACTGGAAAAAATCGCATAATCGCTTGGAGCATTTCAAGAAGAGCCGATTGGGGTTCCTTTCGGAATGGGACATGGTCATGGCCAACGGGTTGCAGCAGTAGCACTTCATCTTGTCCAAGGGCAGTTGACGGTATTTCTCGTAGAGTTGTCGTTGGGCCGAGTCTAGGTATGGCCCTACGTCGTTGGCGCCGCACACGACAAAACAACCTTGGACGGGACACTTGAAATATTCCCAATGACCCCACTGGGTGTCGGTTTCTCTTGGCTCCAAAGTTTGACTGGGATGAACCGGGCAAGGATACAAGAGGGGTGTGTCGGGTGGTGAAGGATTTCTGTAGACGGGTTCTTCTTGTTTTAGCTTGGAGAGGGTTTGCAGGAATTCATCAGGGTCGAATTCTTCGACGGGGTCTGTGGAGGAGAATCAGAAGAAGACTGGTTACCATTTTCTCGTTGCAATGTATCTTGTATGTGTTTGAGTATGAGTTTACGTTTGGGCGTGAGGGGACGGTATTGGTGCAGGTATTTCAAAGTTTCTTTCTGACTGGTTCGTTTCAAGGCGAAGGCGGTGATGCGTGAGGCACATTCCTCTTCGTCAACTAAATTGATTTCTTCGAGTTGATCTTGGAGTTTGCGAAAGACGGTTTTCAATGTAACGGTGGAATGAAAGTGCACGGATTTACCTGACTTGAGCTTCTTGTTCTTCTTATTCTTGTTCTTCTTCTTCTTCTTTCTCTTCTGATTGAAGGTGGGATACCTGGCTGGCGAATGTTCGTTCAGAGAATAATCGACTGCGCCCTCACATGTCTCTTTTTTTCTTTTCTTGGGGGGCGTGCCAGTTGGTGGGTCCACCATCTGTCCTAATTGACCTTCCGGTAACATGTACCGTGTGGGAGATTCTTGTTCTTCGACGCTGTGTTCGTTCATGGTGCTGGAGGAAAACTGAAATGACGACACGGTGAGTGTGGCGCTTTATGTAGGTTGGGAATCACGTGAGCAGATCACGCGTGAAAAATCTGACCAATGAGGTGTGTTTATGACCAAATAAGGTCAAGATGATTCTGACCAATGAGGTGTGTTTATGACCAAATAAGGTCAAAAATGATTCTGACCAATGGGTACGTTTATACCCAAATAAGGGCAAGAAGGAATTGTATAAAGGTGAACGAGTTGAGGTGTTCACATACACTTTGACGACGACGATTGGCGGTGAAGAGATGGAAGTGCCTCAGAACGAACCTGTGAAGACTGTGGAAGAGGAGGAGAAGGAGGAGAAGGAGAAACCCGATTTCTTGTATTCGCTGATATATGGAACCATCGATACCATCTTGATGGAAGAAGTGTCGACGCTGGGTTGTAAAATGAACAGGTACAGAGCGGTCCTGGCCAAAGCTGTCTTGAAGTTTAGTCAAGAGCACGAAAACGATCGCGCTGATGTGAGTCGATTGGTCGATGCCTTTCGAGCTGGTTGGAAAGTGTTTAGGGAGAAAGAAGACGAGGAAGCGACGGTGGATGTGTTTATGAAAGAGATGAACAATCAACTTTGGGTGCCGAGTGATCCAGGGGTGGATTCAGGCGTGGGATGCGCGTGATGGTGCACGTGCTTATTTCTCCTGACCAATGGTGACTTTGTAGACCCTTATAAGGACATGTCGTATACACCAATCAGAAATAGGGACACGCATGCATGTATATAAATATCTTTTGTAAATCATTTTTTTGTTATTACTGTGTTCGCGATGACGACGAAGAGAGTGTTGTACAGTAACAGTAACGAGATTAGTAGTTTGATCGAGTCCGTTTGTGGATGGAAGGTCACGCCCTTGGATGGTTTGGATGATCCCAGAGAACTGTTCTTGTTTGACTTTTTGTTCTATCAGCGACCCGATCGGGTATGGACAGTGAACGAATTATTGGGGAAACGTCCCGAGTGGGAACGACAGATTTTACCTTTGTTGAAAACTCGACAGTACGCCTACCTGTTCACTCGTAATTGGTGCTTGATGAGTTACGTCGAGGGATTGGACAATATCTTGTTTCAACCTTTGTCGTGTCCTCCCGAGACCTTGGAAGAGGGTGATTGTATGTTGGGCACCGAGTCGTTGACGTTCATGATGCGTCAAGAGATCCGGAGATTGGTGGCCCCTGCTACGTATGCGCATGATTTGACCGAGAGATTGAGTGCTCATCTGAAACGTCCCGTGAATTTGGGTCCTGCCAGGACGTACCGAGATGTGTGTAACCATGTGGTGGATCTGGCGCTTCGACTCGGACGGGAGGTCTCGGACTGGAAGGATCGGTTCTTCTTCGATGCTCTCGAAGCCAACGAGCGTGAACTTTGCAGTGATTGCAAGGAAACCATGAGAGTGGCGTTTTACGTCCAGGACGATAGCAGTCGAGCTTTGAAGTGGAGACCGCACGGGGATGAGTGTTGTCGGGAAGAATGTAAATATTATAAGTTGTACGTTTTTGAAGAATTGGAGGAGGAGGTTATGAGGGAAACCCCCATCGAAAATGAAGGGTCCGAGTCTGATTAAAAGGGTGATGTATCGATCAATAAAAGTCATTTTGAGAATCATGTCTGACTTGACTGAGTGGAACGCTCTGTGCACGCGTTGTGAGAGTGTGTACGATCAATACGGTTCGACTCCCATTCCCACCTTTTTGAGCGATGACCCGTGTGCAGTGTTTTTGGCCACACACGTGGAAGAGAATGTAGGGCGTTTCGTGGTGTTTATATTGTGGTTGAAGAAGCAACCCTTTTCATTTGGATGGTACGCCCTCATTCGTAAAAATCATCCCGACCTCTTCCGGGATTGTCTGGTGCGTTTGAGTCTATTATGAAGAGAAAGAAGAAGAAGGTGGATCGTTATGCCAAGGTCTTGTCTTGGTATCGAGATCCTAGCGTGGCAGGGAGTCTGGGAGGCGTGGAACGATTTGCCAAGTCGCATAAGTTATCGGTGAACAAAGTCCGCGAAAAGTTAGAAGCCGATTTGGGCTACACGCTTCACAAACCGACGAGACGCCGTTTTCGTACTCTGCCCGTGTTGGTGTTTGGCATGGACGAACAGTGGGTGGCGGATCTCATCGAGGTGGGAAACATTGCCAAATCCAATCGAGGGTATCGTTATTTGTTGACGGTGGTGGACGTGTTGTCCAAGTACGCGTGGGTGGAACCCGTCAAGTCCAAGACCGGCAAGGACGTGACGGCGGCATTCGAGAAGATCCTGAAACGCAGTGACGGTCGTGTCCCGCGTCGATTGCAGACGGATGATGGAAAGGAATTCTATAACAAGACCTTTCAAGCTTTGATGAAACGTAAAGACATTAATCATTTTTCTACCAGCGGCGATACGAAAGCCAGTGTGATCGAACGATTCAATCGTACGTTGAAACAACGCATGTATCGCTATTTCACCGTGAAGAACACGTTGAGTTATTTACCGACGTTGAAAGACTTGGTCATGGGCTATAATCGCTCGTACCATCGGAGTATCAAGATGGCGCCCGTCAAGGTGACGAAACAGAACGAGGAACAAGTGTGGAAGAATCTGTACGCTCAACGATTGCAAGGTCAACGGACTCGGGCCAAATTGAAAGCGGGCGATCGCGTGCGATTGAACAAAAAGTACCGTACGTTCAAAAAGGGGTATTTACCCGGTTGGACGGAAGAAGTGTTCGTGGTGAGTCGAGTGGTGACGGGCATCGTGCCCACCTACAAGATCAAGGAGTGGGACGGGACGCCCGTGGAGGGAACCTTTTACGCGGAGGATCTGCAAAAAGTCACGGTGAAGGACGACGATCTCTTCAGGGTGGAAAAAATCGTCAAACGTAAAGGGGATAAAGTGTTGGTGCGTTGGAAAGGTTGGCCAGACAAGTACGACACTTGGGTCGAGAAACGCGCGTTGCAATCATGAAAGACTTTTACGTGCAATTGTTGAGTCATGCCAGCACGTTGGAATTCCCGGACAATGCACCCCACCATTTCAAGAACCGTATGCCTTACCCGTTACAGTTCAAGGAACCGGGATGGAGAGTGGGCGTCACCAGTGTGTTTTTACCCGAAGCCCCTTGAAGGATCAAGTTGGACAATCCGTTCCTGTTTCGTATCGATTGGGAAGAGTTGTCGGATCCACAGGCGGGAGTCTATGCGCACGAGAGGGTGGAAGTGAATGAGACCGATTTTGCAACCCCTCCCAAGACCGGCACGGACTTTTTCAATGCCGTACGGGATCGATATCTATGGGCCTTGAACGATCAAACGGTGTCGGATCTACGATATCCCAACCAATGGACGTACACGGTGATGAACCGCGCCCAGGACGGGGAAGTCAGCCTCGACAATTCGCGGACCTGCACGACGATCCGGGTCAACAATGCACCGCGTTATCCCAAGTTCAGCATCGGATTGGAATTGGCGAAGGTCATGGGTTGGGTGAAAATGGGAACCTTGCAGGACGGAGAAGCGGGTTACGTGCTGGGTCCTAATTTGAGGAGAGAGTTCCCGACCCGTGTGGTGCCGGAAGCCGTCGATCTGGTCCGACCCGTCAACAACGGAGACGAGATCTTTTACAAAGTGGATGCCGATGTCCTACACCTGAGCGTCTTCATCAATTGGGTCTATGGATTTGGACGGGGCTTACGAGAGAGCGTTTGGACACAATCATCGACCGTTGTACTTGTACTCGAATGCTATGCGCAGTATGATCGTGGGCAATCAAGTCACAGATTTGGTGCGGGAGATCCCTTACTCCTTGGAGGAGAGACATTTTGTACCGGACACGGTGCAATATATGCCAGTGCGCAGCGACGTGATCGACATTATCGAGACGCAAGTTGCCGAGAACGACGGGACGTTGGTGGATTTCGTGTCGGGTGTGACGACCGTGACTTTACATTTCAAGTATGAGTGACTTTTACGTCACTTTACCCAGTCACAGCAGCAAGAGCGAGTTTCCCAACAATATAGCCAATCATTTCAAGATTCGTCTACCGCATCCCATCCGATTGGAAGGCACGGGATGGAAAGTGGCTTTGGCTAGTATTGCCATTCCAGATTCGATCGTGGGTGTGTTGATCGGTGACAAACCTTGTTCACAAGAGAATAAAACGGTTCTGTTCAAGTGTGGATGGGTACGTATTCAAACCAAGAATGGTAGAACCACAGTGACCCTCGGGTTAGCGAATTTCGATTGCATGGATCTCAAACAAATGCTCTCCAATGTGGACGGTGTTGGATTCATGAAGACCATGATCACCTTTTTCGAACAACGTCGCATCTATAACGACAATGGACCCGCGGAAGGAGCCAAATATGACGTGAATGGTAAAAAGAATTACATCATATTCAAGTGGGAAGGAGACGAACTGGTGATCGACAATAATGATACCAACACTTCGGTTGGACACCGTCCTAGATTCATCATCAATCTGGAGTTGGCCAAGTTGATGGGATGGATCCGGTATAGGGAGGACATCGAAACACATCAATTGGGACCTAACATTCAGCAAGAATTCAATGGAAACAGCATCCCCGTCTTGTCCGATTCGTTCAACGACGTGATCGACGACAAAGGAACGGCTCGATTTTGGTTGGTTTCGGATGGATTCGTCAGATTCAGTGTCCATTGCAACTGGCGATTCCTGAATATCAACAAAGCCTACGAATCCGTGGTGGGAGCGAGTTCGCGTTCGTTGTTCGTCTACTCCGACGTGGGTGGCAGCAGCGTGGTGGGGAATCAAGTCACGGATCTGTTGCGGGAAGTGAGTCTGATGCGTCAAGGGAAAGGATCCCAGTACTTCGAACCTCGGAGAAGGCAATACCATCGTGACACTGCATTTCAAGAAGACATGAGAGGAGGTAGTTTGACTCGGTTTCGACCCGACGAACAAATCGGACACGGATTCTTTCGAGATCTGGTGTCTTCGTCAGCGAGTGGTGGTTGGCAAGGTTTAAAAACGGGAACGCCACTCGGGTTGCCCATAAACGTCCGAGCAGGTGTTCGCGGTGCTAAGAAAGCTGGCAAACGAGTGATCAAGCGCAAAGCCTTGGAAGATATCAATAAGAGAGCCAAGAGAAACTCGACGACATCTTTGGATCATGAACCCCATCTATTCGAGACGCGTTCGTCGCATACCTCCCATCGTCAGTGACTTGTCTCGAGGGAGAAGACGGAGAGTACAAAAGGGAGGTACCTTTCTCCCTTCACGCACAAAACGCCTGAACTACGATTGGGTCAGGACAGCGTTGGCTTGCAGGAGAAAAACAAGAAGAAGACGACGACGACGATGACGGACATCTTACCCGTGGCCAGTTTGGCGGCGGTCAAGAACCCCATGTTGAGTCTGTTCCGGGTCCCCCCGACCGATGTCAGCATCTCGAGTTATCGGATGGTGCCCATTCATCCTTTCACCACGGGTATCAACCCCATCGATTTCCAGATCGATCTCCAAGATTACGTGGATCTCTCTCGCAGTTACTTCGAATTGGAATGGAAACTGCAGAAGGTGACAGCGGGAGTAGTAGCTGACACTGTAGCCGCGGAGCACACCTACCTGGTGAACAACATCGCTCACTCCCTCTTCAAGCAGATCAATGTTCGACTCAACGGTACGCTCATCAGTCCACAGACCGACACCTACCACTACAAGGCTTACTTGGAAACCTTGTTGAATTACAACAGAGATGACGGAGAGACCATTTTGAAGCCTCAAGGATGGTTTAATGCCATCGATCTCCCGGACGCCTTGACGGCCAATCAACTGGATCAAGCCCATGCCGATTTTGCAGCCATGGGTCTGGAAAACCAACACGTCGTGAGAACCTTGGCCCTGGAAAACGCCAAGCATGCTGCAGGAAAATCCCGCGTCCTGTGCTTCACACCCAACATCGAAGTCTTCCACCTGAGCAAACTGTTGGTCCCCAACGTGCAGATCGGTATTCAGATGTACTTCAATTCACCGGATATCTGGAGTATGCGGTATCGAGGTGCCATTACCTTTCGGTTGAATCCTGAAGATATCAAAGTCAAGCTCTATCTCTGCCAAGTGAGAGTCAATCCCTCGGTCTACAGAGAACTCATGGATATCATGGACAGTGGGAAGAAAGTGGTGACCTATCCCACCGTCCGAAGTGAGATCAGGACCTACAACATCCAACAGAATACCCGTCATTACGAGATCAACAATCCTTTCCAGAATCGCTTACCCAACATGGTGGTGGTGGCATTGGTCAGTTCGGCGGCTTTCAATGGCGACGCTACCCAATACCCTTTCTCCTTCAAGCATTACAATCTGACCAGTATCAAACAAATGGTGAGAGGTGAAACCTATCCCTATGTGCCCTTGGAATTGATCCGCACGGATGACAGCAAGAACATGAGAGGTTACAGACAGTTTCTCCAAGCCACGGGAAGTCTTTGCAAGAGTCGAGGTAACATGGTGAGAGCTGAAGATTGGGGCTACGGTCACCACTGCACCCTGTTCGTATTTGAGAATGCTGCCAACGGTTGTTTGAACAGTCCAGTGTTGAACCCCAAGCTGAGCGGAGAAATACGATTGGTGTTGGATTTTGGTGCCGATCAAGGGACCAACGTGACGGCCATCGTCTACGCTGAATTTGAAAATCTGATGGAGATCAACAGCAACTACACCGTGCAGTACGACGTGTACCAAGTCTAAAGAAGAAGATGGAAAAAGTAGCTTTGAACAACGTACAATTGGATCAATTAGCTCAAAGTCAGCCGTCGCTGAAACCCTACTTCTACGGGACGAGACCCTGCGATCGATTACCGGATCCCCCGCCCGACCAGGAGGGACCCGTGGCTTACATCGTCAACACGGATCGACAAGGTCAACCGGGTCGTCATTGGATCGCTCTGTGGACGTGGAGGGACGAGTGCGAAGTCCTGGACAGTTACGCTTTGCCCTTGGAGACGTACCAGACGACGGGACCTTTACTGTCGTGGTTAGATCGTCATTGGAAGATCGTGATCCAAAACAGTCGGAGTCTTCAATCCATTTACAGTCAGAGTTGCGGCGATTACGCGTTATTTTTCTTGATCGATCGTTCGCAAGGCAAGAGCATGAAAGAGTTTTTGAATCGATTCGACAAGCACGATTACGTGCACAATGATCATAAAGTAGGACAGATGTTGAAAACATTGATCGAACAACAACAAAACGACTGGCATCCCAGGTGTGAGTGTGAGCAAGACACGTGCGCCTCTCGTTGCGGCGTGCGCCATTTATTGTTGTAATGTTTTTATTTGAAGTTCAATAAAGAAATCACATGTGATGACTCCGTAGTACAATGGTTAGTATCCTCGACTGTCACTCGAGAGATCGGGGTTCAATTCCCCGCGGGGTCGACTTTTTTATTTTCATCCACCCAAGAGGGCGATGGACTGAGTAGTACAGCGGTCAGTGCGTTGGGCTCATAACCCAAAGGTCCGAGGTTCGAATCCTCGCTCAGTCCCCTATTTTTTCGATTTAAAAAGTGAGCACCTCCGTGAATGGTCTCATTTTAGATGTCGTTATGTTGCGCAGCGAAGCAAAGTGGTTCCCGAAGTTTCTGGGTCTTTGCAAAGAGAAATTGGAGTGTTTAAAGCTCAAAGATGAAAATACTATTCTGATTCTCATCTTGCAAGAGATCTTGACCTGTAATAGTTATCGTCCAGTGGTCAGCATTCTCAGTGGATATCACTGGACCACTCGCCAAGCCATTTACAAATTGAGAACTCGCGCCCGTCTTCATGCATTTCGTCGCGGGTACATCAAGGGTACATTAATAAATCGCTTTCACAATCCTCCGTGGTGAGAAGAGCATCACCGAGATGGCACGACGTGAAGCATTTCGATTCCACACCCCGTCCAGCATGATGATCGTGGGCCCTTCAGGTTGTGGAAAAACTTTCTTCACCACTCAATTATTGGTGGAGAACTCGGATCTTTTTGAGACCCCGCCCCAACGGATCTACTACTGTTACGGATCGTGGCAAGACGGGTTCAAACGCATGAAAGAACACGGTATCAAGTTTCACGAAGGGATTCCAGATTCCGAATTACTACCCGTTTGGTTTCCCAAGAGAAAAGGAGGATTACTGGTCTTGGACGATCTCATGGAAGAAGGAGGCAACGACAAACGCGTCTTGGATCTTTTCACCAAACATTCTCATCACCAAAACATCACCGTGTTATACCTGTGCCAAGACATGTTTCCACCCGGCAAATTCGCCAAGAGCATCTCTCGCAATGCCCATTACATCGTGAGTTTCAAGAACCCGCGCGATCAATTGGGAATGCGCAATCTCCTTCTCCAAGCCTTTCCCACGCAATGGCAAGACGTGCAAGACACTTATCGCAGAGTGACGGAACGCCCTTTCGGATACTTATTATTGGATCTCCATCCCAAGAGCAGCGACGATCAACGCATTTTGAGTCATCTACTAAAAGAGGAAGGATTCGTGCGATGCCATCAGTTGAAGCAACATGTTACGCAGTGAAGTGGTGTGGTTCCCGAGATTTCTACGCCTCTGTCAATGTCACTTGAAATGGTGTATGGGATCCGAAGACATGGACTACGAGGCCATGCAACAGATTTTACGATGTGAAGGACGACGCGACGTGTACACCTTCTTGAACCGTTATAAAGAAACAGCTTTCACGGATTTGATTCAATCGAAACTAGATTTGGCTCAGTTCTTAGTGGAAAGAGAGTTGAGAGCAGCCCAAATCAACGATCGACTCTGAGGACAAACAATGAGTCGCGCTTCGTCCATGTCACCCGCCGGTGTGGGTGGTTCGCCCGACATCATCGCTCAAGCCTTACCTTCTGACCTTTCACCCATGGGTTCCTTTTCACCCGCAGAACCTCCATCACCGTACTCCTGGGAGGGATTGGATGCGTACGACGCCAACGACGATCTTCTGGAACGATACTTGGCCAACATAGCACCCGGAGCAGGTACCGTCGGGACCACGAATGGAGTTCTCAACACTCCTCCTGCCGGGGCCGGAACACCCGTGCACACCAGCACTCCGGCACTGGTGCCGACGCAAGGAGCCACCGTGGCAGGGGTGGGTTCACTCAGCACTCGTAATTTACCCGGAAGAGCCACTACACCACCCGGACAAGGGTATCTGAGCGCCGCTGCACGAGGCAAACGACCGGTCGTGGCACACAAAACACCTCGCACACGTTCCACCAGGGGTGGAAAACAACCCCGAAGCGTTCCTCGTCAAAACACCCCTTCGACTCCCAGTGATCCAGGCAGTCGACGACGAAGCAGTGCAGGGAGTGGTAGAGGCAGTGGCGGAGGCGGAGGTGGTGGCGGAGGCGGAGGTGGCGGAGGTGGCGGTAGCGGAGACGATGGTGATGATGATGATGACGATATGGACTCCTCGGCTTCGGGTCGAGCAGGACCTTCCAGAGGACGACGTCGACAACGACAACGACGAGGTACCAATCGACTCTTGAACGACGCCGAGATGGAACAACAATTGGCTCAAATCTTACAAGATCAAAGACAGAGGGCAGCGGGTCGACGCATTGCGGGTATCACCACCACCAACACGATCACCACGACCTACAAAAACGGACAACGACCCAGCGTGACTCGCAATTCCACCAGTGTGCGCAACTGAAACCATGCCTCTCGACGTGACTTTGTTGAACGGATCGCGTCATCAACTCCTCGACGACGACTTGCTCATTCGTTTGGATGACTTGTACGCGCATTACCACAAACAGTGGTGGTGTCGAAGACAGATGTTTTATCGATACAAGTGGTGTCACGGACTTTTGAATGGATTGGCGTTGTTGCTCATGGCAGCCAGTGTGGTCGTCAGCGCCGTGCGCGAGAATAGTCTGATTGCCGTGGGATTAACGGCTTTGGGGACCGTCGTCAAAGGCTGGAACGATTTCAAGAAATTCTCTTTCAAGGTAGACATGTGTCGCTTTGCCTACACCACCCACGAAAAGACGTTGATCGAATTGAAAACTTATGTTCGAGGATTACCTTTGGAAGAATTTGAAGGGTTTCTGGTCAAGATGCAGACCCTGGACGATACCATCACGGATTTTACCCCACCCGTGTCCGATCAGTATGCGCGCGAATATTCCAAATATTATCGACATTCTCCCGTCACCTCCTCCCCCAAGCGAGACCATAAAGGGACCGTCACCCTGGTATGACGTTTTCATTTCCATCATGCCCCGAAGAGTGATACGACGACGAAGACGACGCCAGAAAGGAGGGATTCTACCCTCGGCAGTCCTCAACATGCCCCGAAGAGTGATACGACGACGACGAGGACGACGCCAGAAAGGAGGGATTCTACCCTTCCTATCCCTCATCCCTTCCCTGATGGGAATCGGACGATAGCTATAAAAATGAAGTACGAGCCACGACTATTCATTTATGTTTCAACATGCCCAAACGAGTACAACGACGAGGACGACGACGAAGACGAAGACGTCAAAAAGGAGGGATTCTACCCTTGGCAGCCCTCATCCCTGCCCTGATGGCCACGGGTAAAGCGGTGGCTTTGGGAGCCGCCGGAGGAGCCGCCGGTTACGGGGCCAAGAGAGCCTTGCGAGCTGCCATGCGAGGGAGACGATGATAAAATACCCCGTGCAAGCAATCGCACTGCATTAGTGCACGATGAATCGCTTACGACGACAAGCTCCTTTCTTGGACAGCGTACTCAAACAAGCCAATCGACACAAACGAGAAGAATTGTTGCAACACGCCAATGCCGATCAGATCAACGCCGTCAGCGAGATGGTCTTGAACTTACTCAAGAAGAAAATTTCCGTCAAGCCCAGCACGCTTCAACGACTTCAACGTCATAAAAAGGTGCTACGAGAGGTGGGGAAGCGCAGAAATTCCTTGAAGAGACGACGTGCGTATCTCCTGCAACAAACGGGAAGCGGTTTTTGGCGAGGACTCAAAGAGTGTTACGGACAATGTCATTGAATACTCGAGATGGTAACGGGTATCCCCTGCAAGGCATCGATGTCGTACCGGCCAGACCCAAACCCAACAAGATGGCTCAACTCATGAAACTCATGCAAGAAGCCAATCTGAGAGAAGAGAACGAACGCGATCGCGCCGACTACTGGAAACGCATGTACCATCGCGTCAACCAGGAGTATATAGCTCTTCAATTCGAGGATCTCTGTTCAGATTGTCGACGAGACAAAGACGGAACGGATCCCGGCGAAACGTACACGTTGTGTTCGGCTTGTCAACGAGGTAAGGAGACCCTGAAGACGCTGAATCGGAAATTAGAAGACAAAGAGAAAGAAAAGAATTACTGGCAAGATTGTTACGAGACGGCATTGCGACAAATAGGTGATTTCCCAGACGGAGTCTTGAACCATGACGGAGGAAGTCATGATGATCCCCACCCAAGAGTTTGAACGTTTACAAGATTATTACAAAGGACAAATCACCCAGAGTGCCTTATTGAACAAAGCGGGACGTTTGGCCGCCGAGAAACACATAATCCTCAAAAATCCCAAGATTCCCAGTGCCACGGCCATCAAACTGGTCAAACCCATGGCCCGGGAACAAGCGCGATTGACCAAACGCATTCGTATGGGTAACATTCCCACCGGTGGAGTCGGTGCTCCGGACGAAGACGAAGCCATGGTCGACAGTCCTTTGGAATCCCTCTTGAAGCGAATCATCAAAAAGGAAACGGGTGCACCCGGTGCACCTGGTCCGTCGAGGATCAAGAAAGAACCCGCTACACCCGGTCCTTCCAGGATCAAGAAAGAACCCGCTACACCTGGTCCTTCGGGCGTGAAAAAGACCCCTCTCACCTCCAAACCTCACATTCCACCCAAACCCGGTAGCGCACCGACCGGAGGATTTAAAAAGGCCGCCTTCTCGGGAGCCACCAAAAGCCTTCTCAAGAGCATCGGTGTCGATCCCAAGTTCATTGACGACGACGACGACGGAGGTTACACACCCAAAGCCAGAGGAAAACA